>CAEGAD010035629.1:0-14801 GCA_903067055.1 Poeciliopsis paucimaculata | reverse complement strand
ACATACCTCTTCCGTTTTTGTTAATGTTGTAGTGTTTTGTTAATGTTGTAGTGTTTTCCTTAATGTTGTAGTGTTTTGTTAATGTTGTAGTGTTTTCCTTAATGTTGTAGTGTTTTCCTTAATGTTGTAGTGTTTTGCACCTCAGGGCCACCGTAGATCTGAGCTGTAGTAAACAAAACGGTCACAAGGTGGCAGCACTCACTGAAAACTAATCAGCTCAGTTTAAGCAACAACAAAAAAAGACTCATTAACATCAAGAAAAACATAAAAGCCCAACAGGAAGTCATAATTATGAAACAGGAAGTCATGAAACAGGAAGTCATAATTATGAAACAGGAAGTCATGAAACAGGAAGTCATAATTATGAAACAGGAAGTCATATTTTTGACTTTAAAACTCAAAATTGTGACTTCCTGTTGGCTTTTATTTTTCCTTTCAAGGTGGAAACGGGTTTCATAAAAACCCTAAATGTTATTTCAGGATGAAATGTAGAACCTTTAGAAAACAGAACACTGTGGTTTCCAAAGTGCGGTGTAGGGGCCAGCTGTGGCCCTCAGAATGATTCTCTGTGGCCGTTGACTGCAGGTCAACAACGGTACCAACTGGACCCAGCAGCAAAGGAGACGGAGAGTTTTATTACCAAACTAAAATCATCTTAGGAAGGAAAATGTTTCTGATATCATTTTAGGTTTTCATTTCCGGGCAGAAATCAGAAAACGACCCGAATCCTGGTTCTGGTTCTGGTTCAGACCTGCTGCAGGAAACATGGTGACACCAGAACCGCTTCGGTCCGGTTTCACTGAACTGCAAATGTTTCCTTCATTTAACTCAAATCTTGATTTTTCTTTTTTTGTTGTTGAGCATTTTTTTAAAAACCTACAAATTATTTTACATAAAAAAGAAGGAAAATTTGTAATATTTCATATTTGGACAGAACAGGTAAGTCCAGAAATATAGTGACGTCATAGTTTAATGACCTTCACCTGATGATGATGTCGTCACATCCCAGAGCCGCATTTTAACATTAGAACCGCTCGGTTCTGACCGGAACCCAACAGAACCGGACTCTGGGTCTGTTTCTGCTGCTGCAGCGCAGTGAACAGAACCACCGGATTCTGTTCTGGTTCTGAAGGTTCTGAAGGATCCAAAGCGGCAGGTTTTCCCTCCCGGTTCCGACCAGCTGCTTACCTCCTCAGGTGACAGTGGGTGAAGCGCAGCGCCAGGCGGCTCTGACTCTCTGACGTCATCTCCCTACAGCTCGAGTCCAGGTGTTCCAGCGCGCGCGCCCAACACCCGCCGTACTGCGGCTGCGCGGCGAGGATCTGGACTCGCCGCAGCTCCATCCTGCCGCGCTCAGGGTCCGGACGCGAACCGGAACCGGCAGCGGGTCCGAGGATCAGGAATCCGCACAGCAGCAGCAGCGACGCGGCCACAGCCTCCATCCTCACCTGCCTTCAGCTCAGCCAATCAGAGAGCCGCTTTTCACCTGCTCAGGTCACCACGGGGCCGTGACCTTTAGAGGGTCATTAACGGCTCCGTCAACAGGTGCTGAGCGGAACCATGTGACCTGAAAGGAGAGGCGCGTTTCTGATTGGAGGAATAATGAAACAGGAAGTTGGAAAAAATAGAAAATTAAAAAAATTAAATGTGATTCCTGGTCTGAGATTTTTCAGGCTGCAAGTTATTAATAACTTGTAATCATTTATATTTTCTCCTTCCTCCCAGGTGACGTGGCAGCCAGTTTTAGTCATGTTTATTCATTAATCCTACATATTAATAACTTCCTTCCATCATTCTGGTTGGACTAAAACCCATTAGTTTGTTTCCGACCTTTGGCCCTGACTGCTGACCTTTAGACCATGTCAGGGTTTTGTCTGATGTAGAGTTGGATTCTGATGACGTCATTATGACGGGATTTCAGCCGATATGCAGCTGAGAGGATTCAGACCCAGTCTGGTCGTCCTACTGTGGATTTGGATCAATATTTTTAATGAACTTTATTCTTGTTGTTTATTATCTTTCATAACATGCTGACAAAAGCCAGCAGAGCGTTATCATTTAATAACCTGAGAGAATTTTATTACGTCAGACCTTTGCTTTAAACCAGGGGCCTCAAACTCCAGTCCTGGGGGCCACTGGGTGTCCTGCAACTTTTATAAGAGCCTCTGCTGCACCACACTGGCAGCAGAGGCTCGTTAATGACCTTAATTAGGTCATTAAGGCTCTGGAGAGCTGGTCTACTCCAGGTGGAGGTAATGAAGCCGTTTCATTGTACCTGTAGCTCATCTGCGTTTAAAACCTTTTCATTTATGTAGTTTCTCAGTACCACCAGCAGAGGGCAGTGGTTTAATCTTTCCCTGTTTAGCTATGAACTAATTATCTGACATAGAAAGAAGCAGATAGCCTCCATCATTCTAACAAAATAATTATAGAATCCTAATAATACCTTCATCCTGCTCATATTGGATAAATGTGATTAATATGTAAAGCCTGAAAGGTGCAGTAGATCCAGTCGGTTCTGGATCAGCGGTGTGAGGGAGACGAGTCAAACACGGAGACCAGAGACATGTCAGGGACAACAAATGGTTTTAGTTAGAAACAAAAATAAGAAAACAGGTAAAAACTAGTTCTTCTACAGCGACGGTGTTTTCTGGAGTTTCACTGGATTCCAACCAGAGTAAAAGCAGAATATTCATCCTCAATATTAGCAACTATGAAGTCACCACACACATTACTACTAATGTCTAGAAACACAACATGGCTCGGCTGACATGGTGGCTTCTGGCAAGACACACAATATTATTATTATTAATATAGGCACTAAACTCTGGAACATGCAATATGGTGGCTGGTTACTGATTGTGCTGGGTCGAGTCGGTGGAGTGGGTCCAATCAGAGAGGAACGTTTCTGCGGTGGCGTGCAGCCAATGGGTTCGCTGCTCTGAGCAGGTGGCGGCGCGTACGCAGAGGCCGGGCTACGCTAAAGGGAGCCGGGTTACTGGATCCAGAACCAAGAGACACTGGGAGGTTCAGGTCAGAGAGTCACAGAACCCTAACAGCAAGCGGCAGCAGGTCATAGGTCATCTTCCTGAAGACGTGCACGATGATACTACAGCATAACCCCTCAGACTCTGAAGGCCCACACACAGAGCCAAAGTCAGCTCTCACTGGTGCAGACGCCATCTTGTTCGCAAAGATGTCTACCTTGTCAACGCGGGTCGAACTATTTTCACAGAGCTCTGTGGTCAGACGTTTATTCAGACAGAAATGTTGATATTTTGCTTTAACTAGTCCACTTCCACTGTTCAGTTTACATCTCTACATGATTACTTTTGAGGGACGTTTATGTGACGCGATGGAAAATTACATCATGCAAATTGTAAGCCAACTTAGGAAATGTTGTAACAAAGAAGAAGAAAAACAAATTAGCCCTGAATCATTCAACCCACAGCCGGCGCGCTCAAGTCCAGTCCTCCAGGGCCGGCCTGCAGCTTTCAGACGCTTCCCTGCTGCAGCACTCCTGAACCCAATGACTGGCTGCTTACCAGGCCAGTTCAGAACCGACCCCAGAGCCGACCCCATAGCCGACCACAGAACCGACCCCATAGCCGACCCCACAGCCGACCCCAGAGCCGACCCCAGAGCCGAACCCATAACCGACCCCACAGCCGACCCCAGAGCCGACCCCATAGCCGACCCCACAGCCGACCCCATAGCCGACCCCAGAGCCGAACCCATAGCCGACCACAGAACCGACCCCATAGCCGACCCCACAGCCGACCCCAGAGCCGAACCCATAACCGACCCCAGAGCCGACCCCATAACCGACCCCATAACCGACCCCACAGCCGACCCCAGAGCCGACCCCATAACCGACCCCATAACCGACCCCAGAGCCGACCACAGAACCGACCCCATAGCCGACCCCATAGCCGACCCCAGAGCCGAACCCATAACCGACCCCACAGCCGACCCCATAACCGACCCCACAGCCGACCCCATAACCGACCCCAGAGCCGACCCCACAGCCGACCCCAGAGCCGACCCCACAGCCGACCCCGGTCCGTTGCAGTGAGGATGTATCTAAGAATTGCAGGACGGTAGCTCTGGAGGACGGGACTTGAGCCCCTGAGTTACACAGTCAGATGTTGACGCGACACAAGACGCGAATGAGCAGGAAGTAGAGGTTATAAACTAGCGTGGGCCGCACATCTCAGAAAAAAATAGTCCTCCATGTTGTGCTGGAGGTCTGGATCTCTCCACGTTTCGTTCCTCAGTTAAAACTCAGACCAAACTGTGGATGGAAAAGTTTGTTGCATCCATCTCTCCTTTAGCGCATTAACTCCTTTCCAGAAGAGCCAAAAATTACCTCATGACACGCGAAGGTAAAAAGCTGTTTGTGAAATCGAGGAAGTTATTTTGAATATTACCATTTCCATCAACATTTTCTAATGCAACACTTCAAAACGGGCAAGAAAAAACCTTGATGGAAACAGACATGGCATCTCACAATGTGTTTTTAGTCTGGAGGTGTCAGCAGTTCCTGGTGTTCCTGGTTCCTGGTTGGAGTAACACCAATGCAGATGACTGACCTAAAGGTGTTACAGGGTGTCCTTAGTGGTGAGTTTGGGCTGTTGGTCAGATGCTAAACGATCAGAGAGCATGAACTGGCCAAACATTTCCTTCCGATACCGTCTACGGTTTCGTTAAGAACGCCTGAAACACCGTGTGGTTTCAGCGCTAAAGGTGGCAAGGAATCTCGTGACTGCAGCTCAGAAAGCATCCTGACACCTCCTTACTGAGACTCTCAGATCTGAAGGGAATAGCCCACAGTTCTGTCCTCTCTGCACAACCGGATCCATCAGAACCGCCTTTCCTGGTTCGACCTGGACGGTGAGCGTGAGCCAGGTGGGCCTCTGCGAATGCGGGCCCCGGTTGAAGGCCTGCAGGGTCTCTGAGCGACATGCAGGAGGTTGATTGTATAAAGTTGAGATGTGCAAACTGTTCCAGACATCTGACGTAAAGACACATTTAGAATGGGTCCTTTCCCACACATTCATTATCAAAATAACTCAAATAAAGCTACTGCAGGCATGGGTTTGGTTTGATATCAAAAGTGCTTACGGTAGAAACAAAATTTGAGAGAAACACACAAGTTCATGAAGACCAGTTTAGGAAAAATCCTGGAAGAACTGGCTGAACTGGAAATGTTGAAACACCAATGAGCAGCTTTTCTTATCAGCCGGATTCATCAGATCCTGAATCAGCTGAGAGGAACCATGAACTCCTGAAGTTGTTAAAATCCGCCCGAACCGGGCCGTCAGAGTCGGGGATCCAGCTAGTTTCAGATTTTGAGGAAATCTGGAAGAGGATTGAGAACTTTAGCACTTTTGATCTCAGGCAAAATGGCGAGAGGCAAGAGTGAGTGCAAGAACTGAGAACACTGACAGAAAGCCTCTGCTCTTTAGGGTTTCATGGAAAACTTTGAAAAATAAAGATGAGAAATTTTTAAGAAACCAATTTAAGGTGCAAACCGTTGCGCCACATTGCCTCGCAGACTGTCAGTCAAGGACTGGTTGAGGGAAGGACTGTCAGTCACCGTGGGCCATGTTAGAGTCAGGGCTGTTGGTAATATTACTTCTTAAAGCTGTATAACAAAGACAAACAATCAACTTCTAAATAAAAAACAGGTTATATTCCGGAAGCAACATTTTATCAGAGTAATGTGTTGTTAAGCGACGGTTTTTCGTTCCAAACTACTCCCCACCTCCATATGGAGACTAACAGGATGCAACAGCTGCCTTTAGATTATATACACACACACTTCTTCTTGTTTTGTTCTAGAAAAAGACCCTATTCGTTCCCCTCTCGATCTGTCCTTCAGCGCCAAACCGGCTGTACCTTCTACAACTTCACAAAGTCTCCAGACAGAATCCGACAGTAGAAGCTGCAACGGTTCTTCCAGCTTCTGTTTGAAAACAGAGTGACGTCCATACAGCTCCATGAACAGCGCGGCCACAGTCTCCGTCTGGGGTTGACTCGTCTATAAGGTCACCAATCAGCTTGCCTTCCACCTGACCAACCAATCAGCTGACTCTTTCACTGACAGCAGTTCGTGACTCTACGGTTTCCTCACAGCTGGGACGGGGAACGGTGGACTGTGGGACAATGTCTCTGAGCTCCTTGCTGTCACCTGCTGCCTCTGGCTCCACCCTCAGTCGAGCCCTACCGTCTGCTGCAGGCACAAGACTGGACCCTGCTACTCCAGGAGGTCCAGGTGGCACAGAGCTGGAAGGTCTTGATGTGCTGTTTGACCCTCTTTCACCTCCTAAAACTTCTCTGGTATCTGATGCTGAGAGCAGCTCTCCTCTTCCCTCCGTCCTGATGCCCTCCACGCTGGCGTCTCTTCTTGGGAACTGGCTCTCTTGGGTAGGCCGTGTGGTCCTCAGGTCCTGTGGCTGTTCACTCTGGTTCTGCTGAGCAGGGATGGGATTGGGATGGGCGTGGCTGGATGATGACGGTCTGTGAGAAACAAGGTTCTGCGCATGTAACCTTGTGTGTTGAGAGAGGGACTGGGGATGCAACTGGGTTTGAAAGCTTTGAAAGTGTGGATGTGTTTGGGATTGAGGAATGGGTGGCCTAGGCTGGGTGGGAGATTGACCAGGTGGGGCTCTATGTGGATTTGGGACATGGTGTTGCAAGGTCTGTCTCATATGAGTTTGAGGCACCACTTGAAGGCCAGATTCCAAGTGAGGATGAGGTTGAGCTGGAACCCTTGTCTGCAGTTGGCTTTGATTTTGTGTTGGGACCCTGGTCTGTGGTGGACTCTGAAGTTGTCCTGAAGTTCTTGCCTGGGGTTCACTCTGAAGTTGAACTGGGCTCCTAGTCTGTGGTTGACTCTGGACTTGTGTTGGTGTCCTAGTCTGTGGTTGACTCTGGACTTGTGTTGGTGTCCTAGTCTGTGGTTGACTCTGGACTTGTGTTGGTGTCTTGGTCTGACGTAAACTCTGAATTTGTGTTGGAGGCCTGGTCTGGGATTGACTTTGAATCTGTGTAGGTAATCTGTCTTGGGATTGAGCCTGTGGTTGCGTCTCAATTCTTGCCTGTGATTGAGACTGAATTTTGGGTGGTGTCTTGGTTTGGGACTGTGACTGAGATTGTGTTTGAATTCTTGGCTGGGGTTGGAGTTGGGACTGAACTGAGGTCTGAGGGTGGGATTGTTTAATCTGGGTTTGGATACGAGGCAAATGTCTAGGCTGAATCTGAGGCTGGAGTGCTGTGGACGACTGAACCTGTGATTGTGAATGCCTAGTTTGAGATGGCTGAGCATGCAGAATAGGTGGGGACTTAGCTGGATCATGTACAGTCTGATGGTGGCTTTGGTGCTGGGCTGTGGAGAGTGACTGGGCTGACTGGTTGGTAGACAATGGGTGACTGAGGGTTTGGATTTGGGGTTGTAGGGACCGTGCCTCAGGCACTAAATGTCTGGTGGGGGATGACTGGGATACTTGCAGAATATGAGCTTGTGATGGGCTGGGTACCGAAGTATGAGGACAGGAATGGGGCTGGTGGTGTGGTGGAGAAACAGGTTGCAGAGATTCAGGAGGGGGTTGAGGCACAGACTTTTGGTGTGGTTTGGGGGGAACCTTTTTTTCAGGGGTCTGAAGAGGCACAGTCTGCGGATCAGCTTCAGGCCTGGGTTGGCTAGGAGGTAATTCAGAAACTGTTAGAGGAGGAGCAGGGTGATCTAATGGTGAGCCAGAGGACTGTTGGTGGCGATGATGGTGGTGATGGTGGTGGTGATGATGGTGTTTATGAGGTTGTCGTTCCTTCCTTTTGTGGCTTTTTGGAGGGATGATGCTACTACTGCTGCTACTCTTTCCACCCCCTCCTTTGTCTTCACCAACATCCTTGCCTTTGCTTCCTTCGTCTCCAGATTCTCTTTTTTCTTTGTGCTTCTGGCACTTATGTGACTTGTGTCCATGGGATTGGCTCTCATCTGAAGCAAAAGGTTGCTTCTCAGACTGGCTTCCTACAGTAGATGTAGGCTTTGGGTCTGAGCTTGGACCTCCCTCCACCTTTCCTCCCTTTTCCTGTGCTGCACCGGTGCTTCCAGTCTCGGCAGGTGTAACCAGTGGAGCCTGAACGCTCTCCATCTCTTCCACAGTTTCTCTTGTTTTGCGCTTTTTGATTGGCAGAGCTGTTTCCTGGACAACAGGTTTAGTGGAAGACTCCTTAGCCGCTCTCCGTTTGGCTTCAGCCACCATAATGGCAGCTGCAGTGTAGCTTCCAGCTGTTGAGCTACCAGAGGCTGCGGTTGAAGACGTGGATGCAGCAGTGACTGTTGATGGTGCAGAGGTTGATCCTGGTTTCCTTCCTCGTTTTTTGGGAGCGGCCTTGGGTGGAGGTGGAAGTTCATGTTCTGATTTTCTCTTTCTGCCTGGCCGGGACTTGGGCACTGCGGTAGGAGACACCACCTGCAGAGGAAAAACCAGATCAGCAGAAGCATGAGTTTCAATATTGTTATGGTCACAGACATAGTTGCACAGGGTGAACTTACAGCTCAACCTTTAAAGCTGTGAGTTTTATCTTCAATGTAAAAATGTCCAGGTGAGGGACTGAACAACCGTCATACCTTTGATGCGGTTGCAGAGGAGGACTCGGCCTTCCCAAAAGCCATTTTAACCAGCAGTTTTCCTGGAGTTTTCTCAACCACTCGCTTCATGGCCACACCCTCAGTGGCCTGACGCATTTTTCCACTGCCTACACAAATACAAGAGATGAACACAGAAGAACTGCAGAACCACTTATGAAAAGCTGTCTTTGATTTAATGACTCATCTGCAACTTCTGCTATCCCGGCCTCTGTACCTTTGGGCCGCCCTCGGCCTCGTCCTGATGGTTTCACCACTTTTGGTTTTTTGGGAGGGCGCTTTTCACGACGGGATGGGCTTCCGCGCCCCGTGACAGTAAAATCAAAATCATTGGGATCGGTCTGCTTGTCACCAATCTTCTCAAAGTAGGCAATGAGTTCCACCTTTGATCGAAATGCCTTTCCCTCCGAGCTTTACAGAGCAAAAACAGCTAAATGTTAATGCCATTCATTTGAGATTGTATTCTTAAGCACCAAAGGGAACCATCATCATGACTTACTTGATCAGGTAGACATCAAACTTCCCCGCAGATCGCCCAGACTTTCTCTGTTTCAGTTTGCGGGTCCAGCCTTCAGGAAGCGACGGGTCATCGTACATCGGCCCTCGGTCTCGAATGATGGAGCGGCGTTGCCTGGGAGAGCCTGCAGACTCGGACCCTTGGTCTGAGGGTCCCGCCACTGGCTCTACCACCTGAAGGGTGGAAGGACAAGTAAACATTTCTGCACATCATTCTGGCTGTTACCTCTCCAACTCTCCATGTGTTCTATACCTGGCTCTGTGGCTCCACTCCCTCCTGTGGCTGTTCACTAAGTGCTGAAGGGGTGGTTGAGGCCGCGGACTCGGCCCCCTGGTCACCATGACGGCGCTCCCTGCGTGGCTTCTTTGTCTTACTGTGTGACCGGTCTCGCTGTCTGGTTGAGGGTTGGGGGTCTCTCTCCTCACTTTCTTGTCCCTCCTCCCTGGGAAAAATATGACCCTGTTAATGTTGCATCTCTCAATGACAGCAAACTGTCCAACAGCAACTGGAGTACAAGTCTTCATGTGTAGCACTGGCGGTTTTACCAGCTAGAGCTAACTGAAGCTGAAAGTGTTTGCTGACAGTTTACATGACGATGGTCCGCCTGCCTGTAAACCGCAGTGTTACTCCTAATACCTGGTAGTGTGATCAGTGTTAGTTTCTCTACTTTTCTGATGGGTTTAGACAGACTTTAGAACCTATTTGAATCATGAGCTGAATTTGATTTGATGCTTTTGTTTAAGTGTTCTTAGGCAACATTTGGTTTAAATCTGGGATATAAAAACAAACTGAAGTGACTGGATGGAAACCTCTGAATAGTAAGAAAAACTGATTTCTCTCATTATTCTGACATCAAACAGAAATATTGTTTTTAATCCTAACAGGAAGGATCATCTGATCAGTGATCGGCTGGTTGAGTCTTCCCGTTTATAAACACATCCATCATCAGCTTCTGTCTGACTGTAATTATTAATCAGATAAACAACAGAGACAGATGCAGTAATCAGTTTTACGTCGCGATTTCTTCGTGTTAAAGTTCTACGGATCTGCTCCTTCAGAATGCACCAGTTGGACCGGGAGGAGAGCCGGACCGGTCCGGTTCTGCGCCAACTATGCAAATAATGAAGGAAAACAAGACGATATTTAAAACACACTTTGTCATCAGAGGCACACGGCTGGAAACTTCCTCTTATTTTAGTTTTATCTTTCAGAGTTCAACTGATCAGAACCAGAACCAGATCTAGAACCAGATTCTAAAGGCGATCGACTGTTTTAAAGGGAGTTTAACGGTTTTACAATGAAAGTCTGACAGACCAGAATAATAATAATGTGAATAAAAGTTGTTTCTGCATCATTTATTGAAGGTCCAAACCTGGTTCTGTGTGGAAAGTAATCACACCCTGACCCAGATTCCCACAGCTGAGTCTCAGAACTTTGACCCGCTTTGTTTTGGACGTCATGCAGGTCCAGAAGCAGCTCAGCAGCCCACAGCATCACACTACCTCTGCCGTGTTTGATGTGCTGATTGTTTTCCTCCAGACAGAACCGGACACATCCGGTCCGCCTCATCGGCCTACAGAACATTTCCCCACACGGTTGCTGACCTCTGACCTCAGCTGAGGTCATGGTTCTGGTTCTGGTGGGTCATTCTGCTTCAGGCACGGTTCGTGGTTCTGACTCGGTTCTGTTGTTAACCAGCAGAATGAGCCGGACCGGGATGTTTGTGACTGGACGGAACGTGCCAGGTTCGGTTCGGACCCGGTTGATCTGATCTCTGCTTGTTGTTTGCCGTTATAGGTTGAAACAGGAAGTGAGCAGCTCACACATTGAAACCGCAGACGGGCACGCGCGCTCGTGTCCGCGCACGCTTCTGCTCAGCGGCACTCCGGCAGCGGCTGCAGCTATCTGCCTGCTAGCGCTGAGGAACCGGGGGCGTGGGGCAGATAACCCGGGTTGTTCTGGAGCGCGTGCATGTGCGCGTGCTCGCCAGCAGCTAGCCCGTTAGCTGTGACGGAGCCGCCGCGCTCCTCCCGGGTCGCCGCCGCCGCTCGGGCCGGCCTGCGCGGCTCCTCCCCGGGCAGCGCGGAGCCCGCCGCGGGCCTCCGGAGCTCCGGAGTGGGGCTCCGAGGAGCCTCGCTCCGGGCTGGCTGTGTGACGTTATCGCCGCTAACCCCGCTCCGCGGAGACGGCCCGGGGTGAAAATCTGCGCACTTTGCGTCATAAAGCTGTGCGGAGGAAACAGCGGCGTTAAACTGAAGGGAAAGCCGCGGGAAGAGAGGATGGAAGAGGAAAACACTTACAGTCTGTCCGCTCCGCGCTCCGCGGCGGCCATTTTTATTTAAATAAATAAATTTATATTAAAAAAACTCCAAACATCTCCGCTGTCCTCCGTCAGCAGCGAAACACCGCGAGATCTCAGCCAACAGCAGCCAAGACAATCAACCAGGGGCGGCGTAATTCTGCGAGATCTTAGCCTGGTGACGTCAGGCTGAGGCTTTCAGGGACCTCTCGGAAATCTTCCTCCGCTTCCTTCAGAAGTTTGAACGGAGGATCTTTTTCTTCTCCTCCCGCGTCTCCATCACCTATAGCTCGGCTGAACTACTATAGTAAACATTTCTGATCACTAAATATGTCTCCAGTACATTTGGGAGAAATCGCAATGATCTATCAAAACATTGCTAAGTTTCGATATAAGTTTGCTGTTTTAAGGTGATGCTGAGTGTTTCCCCCAAACCACCTTTATGCACAAAAACTACTCATTCATGATATGTTCTGAAAACTGTAATATTTATTGTCAAATTTCCTTCCCTGACTTGCTTATTATTATTACTATTGAAACTTTATTTGCAGACTATACGTTCATTGTTGCACTAATGAAAACCAAAACATCAAAAACAAAAATAAGATAATAAAAACATTTGTAATCTAACAAAATAAAAGCAAACAAAAATAATTACATAAAACAATGGAAAATATTACAATTACTATTATTGAAACGTTGTTGGCAGTAGTTACATTAATACACATATAAACATTAAAAATCTGACAAAAAAATAAATACTGAACAGCAATTGAAAATGGAAAACTTATGATTACTACTTCCGTTATTTTGCTGCAGTACCAGGTTGAAGCAGCAGGTGGAAGAGTGGCTCAGTGGTGCAGCTGGCAGAACTGGTGATGCCTTGCAGTAAGAAGGTTCTGGGTTTTAATCCCTTCCTGGAGGTTCTTCTGAATTGTCTGGCTTCCTCCCAGTCCAGAACCAGAACCAGAACCGCCTGTCCGGCTTCCTGTAGGTCAGCTGCAGATGGTTTACCAGGAAGAAGGGCATAGAGACCCGTGGAACTCCTCATGGCCTGGTGGCCCTTCAGGCAGGAAACTAATCTGTGGTTCCGGAGACGTTCTGTTGATCAGTTTCCTGTTGGATCAGAACTTTCTGGGTCACAGATTCTGTTCGACCGGTTCTGAATGTCAAACAGCCTGGAGGACGAGGAACTGGGGCTGATGCTCATTTACATTAAGACCACTCATCCTGTGTGTGTGTGTGTGTGTGTGTGTGTGTGTGTGTGTGTGTGTGTGTGTGTGTGTGTACGCGCTCAGGCGGCTCTGAAGCCAGAACCACACAGAGGAAGCAGCTACAGACCAGAAGTCCTCACATAATCATATCTACATATTTCTCTAGGTTTCTTTTGGGCCCAATCAGAACTACAGAACCTGGCCCAGCCCAGCAGGACTCAGAGAACCAGAACCCGGTTCCAGAGAGGCAGCATTCCCATCTGGAGTCCTGGTACTGGTTCAGACACTAAATCTGTGTTTAGCTCCTCACAAAGGTAGCAGAGTGGGCGTGTCTTCTGACAGGACATGAGTCACTTCAGTCAAACACAACAGCAAGTCTTTACTTCCTGTAAACAAAATAAAAGCCCCACAAGCCCAGCAGGAGGGCCAACTCAGGTTCTGTTCCAGCGCAAACCCAGCAGAGGGAGCAGGTCAGGATCCACCGGCTTTCTAAACAGAACCACAGGCAGATGGTCAGAACCAAACACATAGAACTCAGTAGGATCCAGTCCAGAACCGGGTCTTAAGATCGGGGCCTGTTCAGCTGAGGTTCTGAGCCTGTCCCAAGGTCCATAACTAATGGTTCTGTTTGTATTGGAGATGGAAAAGCAGAAGGATCTCGCCGAAGTTCTGTTGGTTCTCCTGCTTCAGGTTCTGATACTGTTGTTCCACATGTTCTGTCTGTTTTACAGCTGTTTTAAAGGGCCAGTATCCTGTGTTTTCCAGGCACATAGCATCGTTTTATATAGATGTATATATGTGGAGCAGCAGGAAGTCGTCCCAACATGGCTCCTCTGTTAACCCTTTGAAACCAGTTTTGGAGCAGCAGCTCCAATAGTGAGCTCAGCAGATGTCTGCTAATTGCTGCTGGCTAGTCTGAAGGAGGGCAGTTGGCTGCTGTGTGAAGCGGAAGCTCAGAGGAGGAGCTGCATCTCGAAGGCGGAGCAAGGTCCACCCAAGCGTTTTGCAGCTGACTGGTTGCCATGGAGATTAAAGGATTTCTCAAATATGAAAACATCAAAGGAAAACTCCAGGTCTGATTTGAAGAGGAAATAAAATAAAACGTGTTGCAAAGTTCAAACATGTCAATTTTACCTGACTGTCCCTTTAATATTATTCACAACGTCCGGATCAGAACCATCCTGTCCAGATTGTTCACAGAACTGTGCAATATCCTTCCAGCTATTAAGGTCAAAGGTCATATAGTTTCATTTGGTACTCTGGGCGGGACTGGAGCGGTTTGGACCTGTGCAGGTGGGTTTGCGGTACTGGTTCTACCTGTTCGAACCAGTAGGTGTTACTTCTATCTGCGCAGGTGCAGAGCAGGCTTTTATTGTGACAGGTCACACCGGAAGCGGCTCTTGCTGCCTCGCGCTTGTGAGCGTAGTGAACGGAAGTTGCCTAAGATCAGAAGTTCTGAAGTTGGTCAGTCCGGAGAGTTATCGGGCTGGTTCTGATGCGACCCGGTCCGGCTCGGTTCGGTCAGAAACATGTCAGACCCGCGGGCTTATTTCCTGTTCCAAATGCCCTCCTCGGTCCACTGGGAGTTCTGTCGGGTCATGGATGGACTGGTGGACCTGGACTGGACTCGGTTCGGTGAGTACCACACCAGAACCACTCGAACAGCGGTTCAGCGGCACCAGAACCACAGGAGAGATCGGGTTTTACACCAGAGTCTCGCGCTGAAGGGTCTGAGTGACGCTGCAGGTTGAGTCACGTGATCATTTGGGTCCTGGCGTTCAGGTGAGGTTCCGTTAGCAGGGCGTGGTTCTGTCTGGAGGTTCTGTCTGGAGGTTCTGTCTGGAGGTTCTGTCTGGAGGTTCTGGTCGGTTCTGTGGCAGCGCCAGTAAAAATTAAGTTCATGTCTCTTTAAATGATTGGAGTGGACAGAGGTTTTCCTTAACATGTGGTTCTGGTCCCGGCTTTGGGTCAGAACTGTAGAACCTGGATGGACTGCTGGGCCTGATGAGTGGGATCAATCAATCAATCAATCAATCAATCAATCAATCAATCAATCAGTTTTATCTATAAAGCACATCTCAGCTGCAAGCCGTCTCAAGAGCTTTACATCACAAACAC
>CAEGAD010035615.1:0-39659 GCA_903067055.1 Poeciliopsis paucimaculata | reverse complement strand
GCGCGGGGCGCGCGCGGCGGCCGCCCACCACGCCGCGCGAACTGTGTAAATGGTAGTGGTGATCCTGCATCTGAAAGGCGGGCCCCTTTGCGAATTTTTTTTTTTTTTTTTTTTTTTTTTTTTTTTTTTTGTGACATCACCGCAGTTCCACTCTCCCGGTCCGCGAGGCCTTTTGACCTCCTTCGGGCTGGTCCATATTTTTGGCCAGCACCTTTGCCCCCCGATTTCTGTCAGTGGAAGGGGATTGTCCCCTATTTCAACACACTGCCACTTTCTTCCGATCCAGCCCGCCGAGTGGACCGTCATCGCAGGTTTTCGCTCCCCAAACAAACAGGATGCAAACGGACAACTTGACAGTCTTTTGCCAAAAAAAAAAAGAAAAGAAAAGAAAAAAGCAAAAAAAAGCAAACATAATCTTCTCAATCCGAAACATTTGCGTCCCAAGACCCTGTCGCTTATTGCGCTTTCCACGGGAAACCTGGATTTTTCTTCACCACCCGGCCTTGCAGGATCTTCTATTGCTGCTGCCACAACGACTTAATAGAGGCGAAAGAGCCTTTGTGGGATTGAGGCAATTTGCATTGCAAATTAGGGCCCCGTGTGCAAGGATGACTGCACTTTACCACCGATTTCCAAGGCCTACTTCAACCCAGTAATACTGGTTAATGTCAAGTGAATTTGACATTAACATTGGGAATATATAATCCTTTTTTCCCTTGAAGAATTATCACCTTTAACTCCTGAGTGTTAAACAACTCTGGTTGGCCATCTGCAGCTACAGTAAAAGGGAATATAAAGGATATGATGTGACTGTATTTTGCCAAGACTATTTCAGTTGTAAAAAATTGAAAACTTTGGAGCCCAGAAGGTGAAACATGGATTGTGGATTACTGTAGAAGACAGTGGAGTGGGTTGTTATCTTTGGTTATCTAGCTGTATGAGTGTTCTGCTCGTCATAAAGCTAGATAACCGAAAGTAAAAACTACTTCCAGACTCATCGAGGACCTTTTGGACGGACGCACACTTTGATTTCCCCACGGACAAAAGCCTGGAAATATCACTTATGTCAACAGAAACTGGCTGTATTTTTGTCACTGTTCTGTAATTTATGTTGTATTTTCATTTTCTCCCCACAGTGTGAATATATATGTGTATCTGATAGGACTGTACCAAGAACATTCAGCTTTGACAGTCAGATTTTACAACTGCTCTCTTGTGCATTATGTGCAACTTTAAAACGGATACACACACCAATACACGCGCACACACTCGGGCACATGCTGGTTCTTCTCAGGTCACATATTGCATGTTAATATTTATAGTCCTCTTGATTTTCATAATATTGCATGATTTATGTTATTTAAAATGCATGAGGTTTCTGCACAGGCCCACTGGGTGCATGGAAGAGTCATATTCTGCGGGCTACTGTAGAAATCCACGTGCGCCCTCATTTCAGCGTTCTGGGGTCTGGCCTGCAAGCATCACCGGCATTCCAAACGGTGGTGATGATTAGGATGTATATAGACAGAGCTGACAAAAAATGGAGAGAAAGAGAGAAGGACGTAGGGACAGGGTTAGGGAAAGGAGGGAGGTGGGGAAGAAGGGGGTAATGAGGGGGGTATTGGGGAGAGGCTGGTGTGTGTGTGTGGGTGTGTGGGTGGGTGCTGGGTCGGGTCTGCTTAATTGATTCCGTTAACCGCAGTGCAGGAGATGTGAACGACTGGACGGTCCCATTCCCACGCTCGGTGGGGCAAGTGGCAATGCCGTGCCCGGGCCCACTATGACAGACAGCGTCGTGAAGGCCTAGAGGGGCTGGGTGTGCGGTGTAGGGGGGATTGGGGGGGTATGGGGATATGAGTAGAAGAGGGGAGCGACAGGGGTCATGAAAAGACGTCAAGTGCACCAGACTCATCTGCATCCCCAAAGAAAGGGGCGAGGTTTCCCAGCCTCAAGCTGACGCGGCGGTTCCAAACTCGCGAGCAGTAACGGTCTTGTCCGCGTTCCCGTCTCGCCAGTTGAGTTGATAATGAGGATTCTGGGTCATTAGCTTAAAAAAAAAACTATGCTTTTATATGAATGTGAGTGTGACGTGGTGCAACTCTGTAATCCAGCGTGGCCCCCACTTGAGTATCAATGCAGATATTGTTATATATAGGACATTTGAACAAATGACAAATGTCCTATATATGTAAAATCTGAAATTTAACATAAACTGCATCCTAATTAAGTAAACAGAAATCTGAACAGAGAAGCATTAGATGTCACAGGTGAAACAGAGGTTGGCCAGGTGGTGCCCAAAAAAGACTTCACCTTGGCTGAAAAGTTACTCAACCTACTTTAGCCATAATTAACAAAGGGAGCTTCGTTTGGGTGTTGGAAAAGCAGTGCTACAATAAAAGTGTCTACACTTGCAGTTTTAGTTTGGAATTCACTAAAATTGTGCTAATGTGGTCGATTGATGGGCTTAATCAAGATAATTACTTGAAGGGTTGTTTCCATTGTAGACCTTTTAGGAAAGGGCCAGTTACTGGTATCAAGATGTTAAGAAGTGTATGATTGGTCAAACATCTCATATTTTGTCTTACACATTTACTGCAGTAATATAATACCAGAGAAAGTGTCAAAACACTAAAAACTTAGCGCTAGCTTAATGGATAACAGACAGAGTATTATTAGGGGCTTATTAAGGGATAATGTTTTGAGGATACCCATAAATGTATTTTTTTTTTGTATTAGTGAAATTTTCAACCAAGAATTTTGAAAACATAAAGATCATTACACATGAGATATGTGCTGTTTTAATTAGATTTTGAAGTAGTTAACTATCATGCAACTATTTGAAAAAAAAAAAAAAAAAAAAAAAAAATCAAATAAAGTAACAGCACTATTACTCTTAACCAACCCTCCCCTCTAAGCTGGGCAGATGTACAAGTAGCAACTCTTTTTTTTGTATATTCCATGACTCCTTTGTTTTTTTGTGTACTCCATAAAGTGAGTTAGATCACCCTAAGGATGGATGTATGGATGTGCAGTGAAACCTATAAATCTTAAAGCCGATTCATGCTAAACTTACCTACAAAACTTGTGAGCGGCACATGAAAAAATGGCTCTAGCGCAGGACTAAAATCATCTTAAATTCATCCCTTGGCACGTCCCCTCCCCAACCTATTGCTGTGCACTGCTGGTGAGCTGGTTGAAAGAAGGCTAATTACATCAACGACAAGATCAGCTGTGTGGAAATACAATGACAAATTGTATAAATAACATAATGATACCTAGTCAGTAGTTTATGAAGCTACCATTGTTTTGCTGTTCAAAATAAAAGCCATTAGATCATGTTACTATGGTTATCTTGATTTTGTGTTAAACTGTTGTGTTATAAATCAAGGTTCACATTCTGGAAAAATCTTGGCAAAGATTACATGTTTCAAACACACTTTCTTTTTTACTAAAGGAAGTATAAAAATCCATGTGTTTATTTTTATGCATTTCTTTGTTGTGTCCTTCCTGTATGCTGTGGCAAGAAGACCCAGAATGGTTAAACTCAGATCTGCCTTTGCTGAAAAAAAGAAAACCCTATTACACTGAGACTTTCTCACACCATCAGACAAAACTGGCGTCTTTTGTTCCAAACCATGTCAGAAACTGCATACAACACCGGGTTTGCCAGAAAGAAATCTGAGCCCTCGATTTAGGTCAAGCAGTGATGAATGAAACAAGTCTTATTATCCTTGGTTAAGTCGATTGAAGTTGTTTTCTTTCTTTATGAAAGAAAGCATTGTTTTAGGGCCGTTGAGGGGAGCACAGAGAATGTCAAAGAGGAAAGGAGGGAAACAGTCTGTGACTCTTCCACCATCTAATAATTTTCAGAAAATCTTTTTCAGTAACACCTGCATGCGTTCTTTCCATTTTTAAGCTTAGTATCAACAATGCTGTATTTGAATTGTTTTATTTACTGTAAAAGATTTTTTTAAAAGTTGAATTAAATTGTGCTTCTCTCAAGCAGAGAATCACCGAAGGGTCTCTGACAGCTGAAACCAGGCCAGACTGGAGGCAGTAGCCTCTGTGAGCCCCTTTGGGGACCCTCATGGGGGGTCCTGAGAATTTGGGGGAGGGAGGACAATTTAATGGATCTTTCACAAGAACATATCATCTTTGAAAACCTCATTGTCATTTATCTGGTGATGTGCTTTATTTTGCTGGATCTTTGTGTGGCTAACCAGTATTGTACATCTTTAAAACAATGGTGCCATTGACAGAACCCCTTCTTTGCTTTGATATATTTCATTGAGTGCCCGGCAGGTCAGACATTGTTAATAGAATGTTTTGGGTTAGCCTTCTTACCTGGAAAGATGTCAAGCTTTTTGTGAAGATTTTAGACTGGGCAAAAACAAAGAATATTTCACAGTCTGTGTGAATATTGCCAAAGTCTATGAACCTCAAAGTTGAGATGCACACACTATAAAATTAGCTTAATTTACAAAAGCGAAAAGAAACTTATGTGAGTAAGGCAGGAAAACTGGCTCTAGCCTGAGGCCTACAATCTCCTAATTCCAATCCTTGATGTATGGCCACATGCCATCCTGAGGTGCATGAGGGAAAGCTTCACTTGCAGAGTTTTGCATGGTGTTTCTCAAATGTCTGATTTAATAATGTGGTTCTGATATACTACAGGTTTTTTATTAAGTCTACCAACTATGTTGCAAGAAACAAGAAGTATTTGCTACTGACTTACAATCACTTTATAAACAGTACTAGGTTTCCTTTTTGATAAATATTCTTCCCATAAAAATATGACAGATTTCTTTTTTTTATATAAGCTAACTAAAGTAGCTTTTCTCTTGATGGATGGATGAATGAATGAATGAATGAATGCTAAATCTGTATATTCGTGTAACATATACTGAGTGTCCTCCTGGACCTGCCGTGCTTCTGCTTGTGAAAATTTAAGTAATGATTTGCAGTAGAACAAAATCCTATCTATCTATCTATCTATCATTAGATTTTTTAAAATAAAATAATGATTCTTAAATTGTATTTTTTCTGGTCTGAAGCTCAGAACTTGATGTGTACCAAACTAATCAACATTATAATCTGTAAATGAAAATTGTACAGATGGAACACCAGAACCTGCGCTTACCCAGTGACTCACTCCTCTCCTAGATCCAGCACAGGTGGTGTTCATTGACATATTTGTTTAGCATGGTTGTGTCTCTCTTTAATATAAGCTGCTTTCATGTTGTTTTGCTATAGCAATATTGTTCCACTGAGAGCTTGTCTCCAGGTACAGTTAAAACTATTGTGTCCAGTTTGACACAGCATGCTTGTTATTCTGCTGGAGTCTCCAAGAGGGCAAAAGGCTCCATGTGCATCTACATATGTATGTCTCTGCATGCGTGTACCCTTCCTTCGTGTGTTTGTCCATGTGATTAACTGACCCAGGCATCCTGGATAGCTAGCGAAGCTTTCGCAATCACGATGATGAGAGGGAACAATGGCTCAGTCAACTACGTCTGCTTGTCTGGGCTGAGCCATGCCCCGCTCTGTGTTTGTGTGTGTGCGTGTCTCCAGGACGTGAACTTGAACTTGAGACACAGCAGCCAGACACCATCTGTGTACTAGGGGTAATGAATTCAGGGCATTCATGGCTGCAGTGCAGACCTAGGCCACCATCACCCATTGATAAGCAGATGACCCTTATAGTCTGAGTTAGCTCTTCATCACTAATAGAATTCAGCACAACCAGCTGGTAGTAGAGGGACTTTATTTGGACCATTTTCCCACAGATGAACGTGTAGCTTTCATGCACAGGTTTGCAGAAAGCATCCCCGTGCGCGTCACTATCTTAGTTTGCACGGAACCGGCTATACTTTCATGTCGTCTTTGTCCCGCTACGTCTAACTTGTAGTAATTGGAAAAGCATTAATTTGCTCATCATACGTCTGATAAAACACCAAGTTGTTATTGTACCAACATAGCCATGCTGGCCTTTGATAATTGAAACTGCCGGCTCGGTATTTTCCCTGATAAAGGGTCATAAATGAACGAGGCATGAACCTTAAACAAACCGGGCACAATGTGAATTCCTGAAGGCCCTCCTCCTATTTCTACCCTCTCCTCTTTCAGCTCGAGCTTCTATCACAATCACTGCCGCGCATTCACACTCTCTCACACACACTCGCATGCATGCAGAAGCGGACGCAGGCGCGCACACACAATAAGGCTTTTCCCTCTGGTTGGTGTTGCCACAGCAACGGTAGGTGAGATCACCTTGCGCATGGCAGCATCGGTCCCTGCTGATGCAGGACAGGTTCCTGGTTTCCTGTGAGTGGTTGGGTGTTTGTTCTTGTGTTGAAACCCAGAATGTCACCCACCCCCATGTCTCCGAGGCTCTTCGTGCACACATAATATTGCTCATGAAGTAAAAAGCTTGTGCACTTGGTATTTGATTTACTTTACCTTTCCATGTTTAGTTACCTATAAACCAGAGGGGTTTAGTTTTAAATAGGCACAAACACCTGGAAGGCGTAATTTCCAATTAACAGTGCACTGATTAACCTGTCCTCAGTACGCAGACGTCCGGCCATAACCTCCCAATAATCCAACGAGGAATGTCATGGCTCGGCCCTTTTTAATGACATCATGCATGGCCACTTGAGTGTCTTGTGGGGAGCAGCAGGCATGCTGGGTTGTGCTGAACTGCATGGATTTGCTGCATGCCTAACAGTGTGTTTATGTACAAGTTCTAGATGTAAGAACAACCAGACAGTGTTTCAAAGTAACAGATCCATGTTTTAGGAAGGTTTGTGTCGTTATGGCATAATGGCAGTACTCTTGCATGAATTGAAATGTTTTCAAGGCAGTTCCATGAACAACAGAAGAAGTGCATGATTCACGTCTTAAACCTCTGACACTCTGAGCTCCAATTGCTTTCTGTTGCAGATTCTTATAAACCTCGATTATTCACATAAGACTGTATGGACTTGAATTTTCTGTATATGTCTCTGTTGCATTGGATTCATTTCATAACATATTTCCAATGTTGACTTTGAACTATTTGCTATTTGAAGTGCATTGACATGTCAAAAAAGGAGAAAACATATATTTTGTGTAAATATTTTATGTAAATATGTTTCAAATATTTTGCTTTGGTGACAGTCATAATATGTAATTTGGGAGTAGAGCTTATTTTAGTTTTCCCTGTTCCTAGCCCTAAAAAATGTTAAAAGTCTACAATAACACAACTGTTTTTCTTTATTCCTATTTAATTAAAAACTAAAAATTACAATTTTGCCAAAATAACCAGTCTTCCATCATATATGTTTGCATGAATACTGTATATAAACAGCTGCAGAAATAACATAATATAGGATAATATATGCAACATAAATTACATTTATGCAACTGTAAATCAATGCTTGATTCAGTGTTTGCTAAATTAAATTTATCCCGCCATCTTACTTGTACTTTATACTTTTAGCTTTATACGTGCATGATTAAACAGTATCATTGTGACAACAGCTGTGCATAACAAGGCCGCATGCACAAATGCTATTTTTTGCTCCAAAACTACAAAGGTGGCTGTCAGCAGCTTGTGTTCCAGAGTATGTGTGCTTCTGCTTGGCTTTCGATTATGCAAGTGTCGGCACCACAGCATTAGAGGCGAATGAGTACACCGCATATGAAATGTGCCTCCTCCTTGAAGATGAAAGGGTGTAAATAATGTATTTTGTGTCACTGCATTATTCATCCGCAATTAATTGCAACAACCAGCCACATTTTTTCGTGCTGTTCGTTTGACTAAATTTCATTGCTTTTAGGTGCTGTTTTCTATTGCCTGGAGGGCAGCAGGTAAATCTGTACTCGGGGATTGCCAAGGTGCCTGCCACTAAATAGAAATGGGAAGTATTCACTCTCATTTTTATCATAATTAGGCTAAACAGTACAAGCTTAGTTTGGTCAACAAGTTTTTTGGTTGATAAATGCAGACGCTTCTCTAGTGTCTGAGATATTTTCTTTTTCGTGTTATGCATAAAGCTGCCTGTTATGTATGGGAGGAGGGGCTTTGGAAACATTGAGAAAGCATAAAGGCACAATTAGAACAGCCCCATATTTCTGGTCTCTGTAAATCATGTGGTTCAGAGGCCCGCGTACAATCAGAGTAACGCAAATCATTTGAAAAATATATGCTGTGTGGCAATTAAATTATATAGGGACCAGGGAGCCAAGACCAGTGCATAGATTGAATAGTGAGGAGCCGTTGCTATGCTTGCATTAGCATCTGGGCCTTTTATGTAAATTTGATGAGAGAGGACTCATGCATATATGGCAGGAGCTGGGGTATACTTGCCTAATATCCTTATTAGAGAGAGGCGCATTAAATATTTATTAGGGGGGTACCAAGGGTTAGAGTAGGGGAGGGGACACAAAGTCAGACCTGTGTTGTCGTGAAGACCTGAGATAGAGGAAAGGGTAAAAGGGAGGAGGAGATTGGCTTTCTGTATGAGTGTCTCTCTCTGCCTCAAGGTGCCACCATCTTAAGGCGTTTGGCAGTAGTGAGAGTGTGGGGAGGGTAGACCTAAAATGTCCGCTGGCACACACATGCACACACATACACATTAGCGATTGCAATTTTTTTATTTATTAATTTTTTTTTTTTTTTTGGCGTATTTAGGCAGAATAGAGATCCGAAAGGCAATTTTATTTTAGCTACGGTCGCCAGAGTCTTGCATGCTAAGAATCAAATTTGCATCCATTAAATCCTGCGATTGCAATCACTGTGCGCCAAATGAAGCTTTGTTTAGTTTTCTAACACTTGAACAATAATGCTGCCACGAACGATGTTAAATCTAAGCTGGTATTTTATTTATTAATATTTGGCTTTATGTTTGTTGGTTTTACTTTTTTTTTTTTTTTTTCTTTTAATCTGAGCTGACAATTTATTGCCAGGTCCAATGGTAATGTCCAGTGGTACCACCAAGGGTGTACCAAGAGTGGGTAATTTCCCCTCCTCAAATTTGTTGGCCCATCCCCTATCCCTTGAATTTCAGAAACAAAAGACTAACCGTTAATAAATTGCAATGCATATCTATATTCAAGTGCTCTATGTTTCGTCCGTCTTATTACCCCCCTTACAAAGTTCTTTTTGGCTCTGCTGCCAAATTATATACAGTTCACATATTTGCATCAGAACTCAGGAGTTACATAATTTTTAAAGGAACATCACAGAAAAAAGCATGTCTAATTTGTCAAATCAGCTTTTTGTTGTATACACAATTGAAAACAAATCAATAGCATATTATATAAAATAAAACAACCACAACAACAACAACAATAATAATAATAATACAGAATCTTAAAATAATCAAATTTGGAGCCTTTAAAATGATCTAAATTTTCTTTTCTTCTTTTTTTTTTTTTTTCGGAACTCACTTAAAGTTCAAGTTCCACCATTGCAGCACACCCAAATAAAACTCCTGGCTTTTTATACAGCTGGTGCCACCCCACTATTAATTACAAGCAGTTTTCTTCTGGTGTCCCCTTGCAGAGCCTCCTGGAGGAAACAAACTAAGATACGCACACATGACCCGTCAGTTTATTCCAGTTCTATAAGCTGAACATAAAAAACAGCTTTAATTAAAAAAAAAAAAAATACAATCAAAATACTTCTGAGATGCATTGTGTATTTATATCCTTTTTGCAAGAATTGTGTCAAATTGTGCATGTTTTACTTTTATTAAGCAGTTATTGTAAACATAATATGCCACTGCAGCAACAGAGAGAATTGACTTCATAAGTCTTTGATGCAAATTAAAGTCTTCCCTAGTATCATTCGTTGCCTGTGTTACAAAAATCAAAAACACAAACTGTAGCTGACCTCTACCATCTGTTAATTATCATTAATATGCTTAGGAGGGTCGGGGCTATAAACACATTGTTTAGTGAGATACAGATACAATATTATCTTTTTTTTTGTTGTTGTTTGTTTGTTTTCTCGTTTCAATTTTGGAATTTGTGCATGTCAATATTTATGGCTTGCGTTACATTTGTTGGCATGTGAATTTCTGTGGGTTGCTGATTTATTTTTCTTATATTCTATGATTGTCAGAGTGGGCATGTGAAATTATCCCCCTCTTTTACAGTTATCCTGTTGTCGGCCTTTTATTATCCGCGCATAGTCTATCGCCTCTCTGTTCCCTCTGATGAGTGGTGCAGCCCGGCGTGCTGCTGAAGAATTGAGAATAATTAAACGGCTGTGAGTTTTAGCCCGGCCTCGGCTAATGGATTATTACCGAGAGGAAATGAGACAGGCAGCATGGGGTGAGCCGGGTGGCAAAACAGTGCCTCCACTCTGGATAATGAAACACTGAAAGCTACCTGGGGTATATAGAGAAGACACACCTTACCTATAAAGAAAGGAGGCACTTTTCTTCTGTGCCTACTTCCTTTTGTCCTATAGGTAAAAAGGGGTGACACACAATTGCAAGCGCATTGCTGCAGACATATGCAATGTTTTTAAATCAGTGCAGCTAACGTTTTAGGACATTTTGATTACAACACCTTGTGCATTGGCACTTTGTAATTCCAGAGAAACAATAACCATGGCACCCGCTACCCCCTCACTATCTCCATATTCTCTCTCATCGCCACTATCCATCCCCCAACCCAGCCACCTTCCACACATATCCTAAGAGTGTGGCGCTAGGAAGAGATGGGTGCTAGAGGGAGATAGGATGAGACAAGCCACACAAGCCGCAAAGGGAACAAAGTGAAGGTAAAGGGGGAGGAGCGCTCCATGGTGTCCTAAACTGTGCCGTAGGGCTTGAAATACACATATGCAGACTGATTTGGCACAAAACCGCAAGGACGCTTTAAGATGTGTAAAACAATGCTTTGTTCATAGCCTGTGTGGCCAGTGATGCATTTTTGTACCAAGTGTGTGGTGAAATAAAATCCTGAAAACAAATCAATTAATTTAAACGACTCTCGTTGTGCTTTGTTATCGACTACAGAGTTACATGATGCTGAGAATGTGTTTGTGCCAGTGTGGGTTTGCCCTGATGGATGTTTGCTGAGAGCTCTAATAAAACGTGGCACCTGTCAGTTTGATACTGACATATCAGAGGAGTCACACAATCACCAGGGACAGGAAAGCAAACTGCATATGCTTTACATCTGTATATTTTTGCAGATTTTGAAAGATCAGGATAAATGTACCCTCTTTTAAATGAGAAGCAAAGCAATCTCAAATGTTATTTTAAGAGTACAAATCTTGTCATTTATTTTTTATTGTCATTGGCATGTGACCAGGGTTTCACCTTACTGTCTGCAACCAGTGAGGCAGGGGTGGATGTCAACAGTTGCATCTCAAGTGAAATCAAAGTTTATTACTGAAACAAAAACCGAAGTAATATTCAAGTCATTAAGTCAACAGTAAATCAGTCAGTACAATCTAAACAATGGTAAGGAAAGTTTGTTTAATCTGGTCAACAGAAAATGTAAATGTAAAGCCACAACACCTTCCCTTTCAAACAAACGTCGCTTGTCAACTTTTTTTTTTTTTTTCTAAGCATCAAAGTAGACTTTTTCTGTTTTGCTTTTCGATTAAAGAAATATGACTTAATTGCTATTTTTAGGATTTCAAGCAATACAAGTACAATTTTCCAAAGAGTGAATGGTTACATTTCAATAAACGTTGCCAGTGACCCAATGACAAGTGAAAGAAGAGCAAAAATTGATTCCTTGTCCTTTTAGTGTCATTCTGCTGAGGAGTTTCTGTAACAATATTGCATCTAAAGCTTAGTTAATCCAGTAAAAGAAAAAAAAAAAAAAAAAAGCTTTATATTATCTAAATTAAAAATCTTTTCGGTACTCATCAGTTCTGGCCAAAGTCATTAAGGCCTAGGGAGCCACATGTGGCTTAGCAGCTTCAGGTAGCTGACCCCTGGGATAGGGGGCAGAGTGGAAGTCACTTGTATTGTGGTAGAAATACTGGGGAAGAGTTAGCTACAAAAGGCAACAGGGCATTTATCATAATTGTATGATAGTTTAGGAAGAAATGATGTGGCTATTCATTTCCAGGCTGACTGTTAAACTTGTATTTGTGGAATATGTAAGTATTAAAACAAGCTTTGACATTCTCTTCAGGTTCTGCAGAAGTCCTGCGTTTAAATTGCTGATTTGAGGCAAAGCGTAAAGGTCGGGGAGATATTTGCACAAAGTTATTGCAAATTTGAATTCCTCAAAATAAACACAGCAGGTGCTGCTATCACTTCTTTCTTTTAATCTTTTTTTAGTGGAGACAAGTTAATTGTGATGTGCGATGGAGGAGCTGTTCAACAGCTACAAGTTCCCTTTGGGTAAACATAGTCTCTCTTACTGTATTTGTGTGTGTTTTGTTGCAGCAGTAATGGAGAAATGGAGCAACAGGCAGCTGCAGGACGCAGAGAGAGGAAGCCGTCACAGGATCTCGGGGATTTTGATTTTCACTGGACCTGTACAAGGTAAGATGTGGTTGATGGACAAAATTAATGTTGGTCTATTTGTGTTTTAGCATTTTTTAACTTGTAAGGCCTAATCCTTTCAACAAATACTATATTAGGTGGACTTATTGCTCCTGGGCCTCGTATGAAGAAGTGCTATTTTTGGCTAAGGAGTTAGGCCTGGGACTAAAGTGTGAATTGAGTTTAGTTTAGGATTAGGGATAAGCATGTAGATACTGGAAATGAGTAAATGTAAGGATTAGGCTACAGAGATGTATGAAAACTGAATGGAAGATAGAAAGAGATAGTTTGTGTGTGTGTGTCCTTTGTGTGTACAATGTCAGGTCCCACCTTCGGACCTTCAAATTTACTTTTTCTTTTTCTTTATAAGTGGCATCTCACAACTAGAAGACAAACAAACATTATATTGAGCAGAGAAGCATTTGAAAGAAAAATGATGCTAACTGTATGTTGGCAAAGCAGATTCTACTGCTTTGCTTATTTTAAATTTGACCTCTTCAGATAATCAAGTGCAGCAAAGTGATAGGAAAGAACCTACCCACCTGGAAAAAAATACATATACATATTATGAATTCTGAACACTTAATAAACATAAAAGTTTATTCTCTGTCAGTGATAAAGAAATTAAAAATTACTGAAAACAGAAAAAGTTAAAGGCTGATGAGATGAAGTGGCATATCTGTACCCCTGGGTATTAGTGTACTGTAGTTTAACTGCCTTTAATTACTCCTCGTTCTCCCACACTTTTGGTGAACTTCTCAAAAAGATCCAATTAGAAGAGTAGGGAAGGTCACTGAGTAGAAATAGCCATCTAGTCATTTCCACAGAGAAAATTCTGCAGAACATCCAGAGCAAAGGCTCTGGACCTGACTGACTTTTAAGCTCATATTGAGGGTTGCATCAGCCAGAGTTGATTTTGTCTTCAATAATCAGTTAAAGGCAGAGGCACAGCTAGAACAGCAAAATGAACGTCCCACCGTTGAACACTTTAGCAATCAGATAATAATGTACAGCTGAACTGTGCCAAACATGTTTTGTTTAATAATCACATAAATCAGATAAAATGCTAATTTGAAAATAGATTATTTTTCCTTTTTGCTCAATATTTAGGTCCCATTTTTATTTTAAAGAGCTTTTTTTAAAAGGCAACAAAAGGTGCTCAACACAAGACTCCTTTTAATCCAACCGGATTTTGGAAATGAAAAGTGAATTCAATTCAGTGTTTTGGGGTTTGATATTATTTTCGTACTCCGTCTTTTGATTAATTTTGCTAAGTTTTCTCTTCAATTTTTTTAGTTAAGTTGAAAGATGCTCAAATATCGAATGCGATAACATAACATTTGATCATTTACTTATGGTACTTCCAGAATGTGAAGTCAGCAACAAGTCATTTTAAAAATTCGTTGCAACTGCTTACAGTGTCATGAAATGTGACCCCAGTTCACACCCAAGCAGCAAAACGACTCAGTTAGTTTTAAATTGTGACATTAATGACATGATTTGCAAACATGTGTGTACAGTAGGGGCATTTTCAAACCCGCACTGTGTGTAGTTTTATTTTGGTGATGAGGTTTCTAGTGGTCACCTAATACTGTTTGCTTTGCAACGGCTTATTGTGTCCACCAAACCTTTTCAACAAGTACCAACTACGGCTATGATGAACCAGTTTGACCTCAGGTCCAGCTGTAAGGTGGAATAGGTTTTGTTAGCAGTTGGAAGCAGACTCAAAGTATTTCGAATGGCATGTTTTTAAAATCTAGAGTTTTAAAACTTATTGTTTTAAAACAAATAAATTCAACTGGTTATATAAAACAATCCTTGCAGGTATACTGAATAATGTGACGTTGTAGTTAAGCTATCTCCCCACGCTTTATCTCAACTACAGAAATGTAAATAATATAAACTGAGAGGGGATCAAACATTCACTGTCTGAGATGTTTACAGAGGTAGAATGGCGCTGAGCTGGCTCTGTGGTCGAAGAAAACCAACTGGATCTTTAATTGAACCTGTTAAAAATAAGCTTAAAAGGTCCAACTATAAGCAGGAATAAAATCCTCAAGGTTTTTCTGTGCATCAAACCTGCAGGAACCGTTGGCACTGCGACTCAGGGGACTAAATTGAATTACAAGGACAAAATATGACGAACCATAACACACACAATAATAATGATTGTGATCTTACTAAAGACCAAAATGTCTGTTTTTTCATCAGATAAAGAGACAAAAAGTCACTAAGAACATATACACATTGTACAAATACACCTCCGTAAATTCTAACGGAGGTGTTTACAGTACTTAAATCCTCACATTTTACCCATTTAAAAAAAAAAAAAAATCGAAATAAATTTTCCATTTACCAAAACACATTTGATTTTACTGAGACATCTTTGTTTAATATAGAGTAACATGGCAGCATCTGTTCTGTTTTTGTACACAAAATAATGTAAGGACCTGGGCATAGACTAGCCCATTAATATATTAAAAATCCTAAATTTGTTAAGCTGTATTAAAATTTTAAGCAAACACCACAAGCTGTTTACATCATTCTCTTATTCCAATTGATTACTTGGAAGAAGGGCATTTGGCTGGGCCCCCACTGAACTAGAAGAACTGAAAAATTTGCAAAGACTGCCCATACTTTGGGCCGGCCAGGGCTTTCTGACACTCTCACAGACGAGCTCACAGTGTCAAATATTACTAAGCAAATACTTTCAAAATTTCTTACCTTTAGTACTTTATATCTGAATCAATAAGATGCACGTAAAGCAGACGTTGTTGAACATCTTGGTGATGAATTATCTGACAGATATATATAAAAAAAAAACATTGCATGGGATAAAGCACACGCTCTCTAAGTCCCCTAGCCTCAGTGTGTTTTAGGCTCAGAGGGCATAAATATGTGATTCTACATTATTTAGTTATGGATAAGCTTTTTGTTTGACAAGAACATCTTGCCCACCCACTGTGGCAGGAGTTGAACCCCGAAACCAGGTCATCTCACCATCTTTGTGGAAATGCAGAGAAAAACAGCTCATGGATTTATTTGTCTCTCAAACTGTTTAAATCCTTTTTTTATGCCTACACATATTGCGCATACATATGCATATGCACCATATTACGTAATAAATTTCACAACTGAAGGAATACAAAAGTATTTACACTGTAAATTGTTCTTTAGTCTGCTATGCCCAGTAATAAAACCATAAAAAACACAGAATGTTTACCTCAAAGTATAGCTTGCTCATAATACTTTTCTTCATTTTACTGCGCTACAGTTGTAATCATCTATCAGACATGCATACTGGTGCCAAGGCTGCTTACTGTTACGGTACCGTCGGGAGTAAGTCTTTATAATGAGGCCCCCACATTCTGAATATAAACCCTCAAACCCTCTCAGAGGCTGGCCCCTCTGCCAGAAGTGCTAGCAAACAGAAATTAATAACATCATCTGAATGTGTCTGTAGGATTTAAGTGAGCTGAAATATGCATTAGATGCATGCACAGTGTCTTATCTGCACTGATAAAGCAATAAGTGAAAAAGAAAAGATCTACATTTTTTTCTTGTATTGTGTAGGTAAATTAAAAGGCTTCTGTTTGATTAGATGATACAAGAGCAAATAATTTTAACCGTTAAAAAAAAAATCCAGAGGCACTTGCATTAGGAAAAGGTAAACTATTTAGAAAAATATTGCAAGATATGTGAACAGGTCTTTTAAGTGATTTAGTTTCCATCTGCATTTTTTTCATTTTCTGTTTGCCATATTTTTCATATTTTATGCTTGGAAGCAACGCTTTGCAACTTATTGCAGACACATATGCCGATAATACAATATGCCTTTTGCTTGTTCCCCAATTCCACACCTAACTCAACTCTTTATGCATTTTGTTTCACTATAATACCATAAATCGGTTCTTTCTTTTTAAAATCATAATTAAAAATCTTTTGCATCTAATAGCCAAAGAGCTTTGACTTGAGTGGGTAACAGAGATCCAGAGGGAGGGTTTTTCCTGCATCATCCTACAGTCAGAACAAAGGATATGCACATGCTGAAAATCATGCAAATACATGCAAATTGCCAGGGGCGAGAAATAGCGGTGTGTGTGGTAGGAAAGGAGTTTGTATAAGCAGCGAGGAATGCAAAAGACTTGGTACACAGCACATGCTTAGATATTTTTTTTCCCTCAAAAATATACATAACTTCAAAGATAAAGATGTTGGACCTGAATATAATTCTGCATCTCTTCTGGAGACGACTGCCTCCACATGAATGCCGGTTAGATCTGTTTACCCACAATGCTCGCGGACTGTGGATCTCGGCATGTCTGCTTTCTCTATTTATTCTTTGCTAAGAATTATATTCTATTTATTATGATGCAAGAAACTGCACACCATTCAGAGAAGGCTCTAAAATGCAGCGAATGCAAATGTGACAGACAATGCCTGCGAACAGCACCCAGTTAAGAAGTGTGTGCATATGCGTTGGGATGATGCAATATTTTGATGGCGCCGCCCCAGAGCAGCACCGAGCTGATGTTAGTGACATGCGCTAATGACAGTCGCAGCTCAACTTTATCATGGCAGACATTTTCATGAGGTTACCGCAATGATTAGGTAATGACAGCATAGGCCGCTTTCCTCTCATTCTAAAAAAGAATTATGTGCTTGTTCCATAGTCCTTGATAGTTACTCTGGCTCAACCTATCAAAATTTAAAGCTCTCACAGGATTGCTGCATCATTTCAGATTGACTCTTGTACATGGAACATGAAAGTCACTTTATGTTTTAGACGGAAAATCAAAAGGTAGCTTGCAGATTATTTTAAATAGGTCTGGGGTGAAGCATTTATAACTGTTTTTCCTTACAAGTTCACGCAGTGTTGCTAAGCCTATTTTGAGATAAGAAAATATCAAATTACTAAGAGAAAAACAAAGCATATATTCTTCACAGAAAATTAATTCAAGCGTTGAGACAACCAGCTAATATCAACGTGCCTGCTGGTTGCCAATATGACACCCAGAGAGTCTCAACGTCTTGCAGGAATCTGATTTGTATAAGACTGCATACAAAAAAAGAAATAAATCACATTTAAATAAACACCGCCCACCAACCTCTTTCCGTGGCACTTAAACACACAAGCTCACGCACGCACACAGGCAAGAGAGACCTGCAGACACAATGTGGTAGAGGAGAAAAGGGGGGGAAGGCGCACACAGACAGACGCTCACAATTGTGCATAATAATGTTAGCATTCCTGCATGTCTAATGCAGGGGATATTTAGACAGACACTAGCTGGTCTGCTGTCTTTCTGCACGATGTGAGTGCGTGGGTGTGTGTGTGTGTGGGTGTGTGCGTGTGTGTGTGTGTGTGTCAGTGTAGGTCTAAGACCAGAGCATAATGATGTATTAATTGTGGAATGAATTCAGTCTGGGTGTTCAAGGCTCCTTGTGGAGGTTACTAATAGGCATTCGATGTGATTGTTAATCTTCGTGGAAGCTCACATTTTACTTTTTTGTATGTTTGTTTGCTAATGCAGCATAACCTGAGTGGACTTGTCCATGATGTCATGTAAAAAAATATCTGCTCATTTTATCCTAATTATTTTTATAATGTGATGGTAAATGTGAAATATTTCCTCAGATCTGCACATTAAAATAGCACATTTTGGAAGACTCGAGAAAATGCCAAACAAATGAAGGAGCAATGGCAAAACTATCATTGCAAACTGTTGTATTCACACACAATTAACAGGGAGTGAAAATATAAATCTGTTCAACAATAACTGAACCTCCACTTTTTTCCAAGGTCCTTCCAAATAAACATGTACAAACCTGGGGGTGTGGTGAGAATATGAAAATAGATTTTCCATAAAGGATGCAAACAAAGAAGGACAGACAGCATATATTCTGACAAGGACAGGCAGAAGATGAAGCTCATTTTTTCCTGGGCACCCAGTGGTGTCTGCATTGCAGATCGCTGAAATCCCCCTCGAATGCGTCCCTGGGCTTAAAGGGGGGGGGGATGCGGGGGGGTCGGTGTAGAGATGGGTGAATGAGGGGATGGGTTTTGGCTATGTCTGCTGTGGTACACTTTTTTTTCTTCTCTCCTTCCCCCCTCCTAAATATGTTTTTTTTTTTTTTCTGTTTCCATCAAATGTCAAGTTAATTTCCTGGGTGCTATGAGGGATGTGTCCTACCCCCTCAGTACGTGTGGCACAGTGCAGGATTATGATAGTGTGTTCTGCGTCTCTGTGTGTTTCTCGTGTGTTTGTGTGTCTCTTAAGTTTATGAAAGGATGAATGGAAGAAAAGATGAAGGGAGGGGCCTGTGACTGTGTTGGACTGGCATGTACCTATGTGTGTTTTGTTTACGGTTGCAAAGAATACGACACAATTATTATTAGATACATTTAGCGCTGTGGCAATGGCTACATCGCTACCCTCATTTGTGAATTGATGTGCATGCCCTTTGGTGGTACATTTCCTCTGAATACCATGAAAGAGAAACAAAACACACAATATACTCTGTTACCTATGATTCAGTTATTTGTAAAAGAGCCAGAAGACCACTCTACCCAACAAAAGCAGTGAAGATTGAAAATGTTGGACAGAGTATTTTGTGCAAGCTGACAAAAGATTACCAAAGCTTATTTGAAACAAAACAATTTAACTTTCCGCTATATGTTTGTTCATATAAGCTGGTGGTGGATGTTGATGATGGGCGCCATTGTGCATCCTTCCTTGAGAACCAATATCCGTTTTATTTCCTGTGCTTGTTAACAATCCTTGTGTATGTTGTGCCTTGAACGCATTTCCATGTAATAAAAATGTTTTTATGATTTTGATGCTTTGTGGCTTTTTAGAAAAAAGGGCTTTTTGGATCTTTAGTATTGATGTATTTATCATCTGTCCATGCTTGACTGTAAGGACGTTTACCTTTGAATAGTCAGTTCTAGTATATGAATGTGCTTTGATCTAAGCCATCTGATCATAGCTGTGGCTATGAGTTTAGAGCTGTTGTCTTGCTTGAAGACTAATTTTTACCACATTCTCGAGTCTTTTTACAGCCTCTAATAGGTTTTAATAACGGATACCTTTTTAGTATTTAGCTTTCTTTGCTGGAATTCGAGTAAAACTCACTCAAACTATAATGCTGCTGTTACCTTTGACCATGTAAATTATGTATTCTGGATGATTTGCAGGGGGGGTTTTTTGGGGCGGGTTTTTTACACCAGAAATGGTGTTTTAGTCAAAAAGCTAATACAGGTTTGGTTGTATTTCGAAGGACTTCATCCTCAGTGTCAAATCTTTCTTAAGCTGTAACAAGTTGCATTGTGAGATTGCCTTGCATTTTCCTCAATCTGTCTTACCATCAACTCTGGCCATGTGAGGAAAAGCATACCCACAACCTGATGCCGACACTGCCATGTGTTTTTCTGGATAGTCCTGTTTTAAACTTCTACAACTTTTACTGACCTTTATCTTTCTTTTATCCAACTTATGGGCTTCATGATGCAATTTGCTCACTTGCATTTATAGTGAGGTTAAAAGACTCTATTTGCTAATTTCTTCTTTTTTTTTTGAATAGTATTTGATTTTGGATATTTTTATTTAGGGTTAACAGAGTAAAGGGAGCTGAATATGCACAGTAGGCTTTTCAAGTTTTACATGTGATCATGGTGAAAACCATTCCACTGCACAACTGTTCACTGCTTTGTGTTGATCTTGAGCTCATATTAAATCTCACTAAAACCTTTTGGAGTTTGAGATTGTAACCAAACAAAAGCAAAATTAATTCTTGAACATGTTTTCCAGAGCTCTCTCGTTTGCTGCTACATGTGCAAAATGTTGGAAGGTAAACAGCTTATTTTGTTTCCCAAAGTGTGAAAAGGGATTTTGGCAGAGAAATGGATTTGCATTTTGTCAGTCGTGCTTACGCTGATGTATGCTCCTGCCCCACAAATGTCACATCCCATAACCCAGAAAAATTATACCAGTCCCACCTAATTACGCATATTCATGCTGGTGTTTTGCATATAACACTGATAGCATATGTCTCCTACAGACTGCAGAGCGGACGGATGTGGCTGAGTGAAAAGGCTTTCAGTCCACTCATTCAGAATGTCTGCCACTACCTCAGCTGGATACCATTATTATTTGAGATCATTATTGAAAGAAAGCTTTGTGTTGTTTCTTACAGTCAAGTCATATTTTCACTTGCCTGCACTATTTTAAACTCAATTGGTAAACTTTAATAAATAAGTCAACCTTGTTCTATATTACAAAGGTCATTCTTGAAAATACATCCGATTTAGCAGATTTTCTTGCTTTGACATTCATATCACATCTTCTTTGCTTTTGCTGAATCTGTACGTCTTTTATCTAACTTCTATGTCAAATGGGATTTCCTTGGTTACTGGAGATGAATATGTAAATGAGAGGGATGGCCACCTACTAGAAACAGTTATGACTGAACAGGCGGTGAGAGCTGGATGAGACTCACATCAGGATCATTGCCGTTGCTCGCAGGACAGACATTATCAACCTTTGGCCTAGCTGTGATGAAGATAGGAAGGTCCACAATTCCGGAAAAACAGCAGTTGTTTCCACCCGGTTTTCCAAATCCGCTTAATAATGCGACCATTGTCCTGATAGCTCTCAGTATGAGATGAGTCAGAGAGGTGGTCACAAGAAAAAGTGGGGGAAACGAGTGGGGGAGCAAGAAAAAATGAGAGGGTAAAAATGAAAAGGAAAGATTTTCTTGGAAGAGTGTGTGAGCAAGTGGGAATCTGTGAGGAAGAGAAGGAAGAGTAGGTGGATGAGCAGAAGAAACGAGTGGCACAGCAATCTTTTCCTGTCATCTCTGCATTGATGATTCTGTCTTTTACTAACCTACCACCCATTTAATTTTTCCCATCCACTTGTCCTTTGTTCCCTGCTTTATTTGCATCAAGACTGTTTTACCCGTCATACCACCTTTGTATCACATTTCCTATCCAATTCCAGAGAGAAAAAAGAAGGAAAGATGATACAACAAAGGAATGGGAGGAGAAGGGAAGGGAAAGGAAAGGAGGTAAAACAAGAAGGAAAGATTACGCTGCTTATTGGCCTAATAAACATGGCCAGAAGATGCTCACAACAGAACGCAATTTGCTCTTGTTAGTTGTACCCGTCAATTAGCAAAGAGCACACCGTGGCACGCTATCGTTGCTGCATGGCTACTGGGGTTTTTTACGGCCCAAACAAGAGACCAAAGGAATTTTCTTTCCCACTCTGGATTCTCAGTGGCCACAGTGGATTTTATTTCATTTCTCAGTGTACAGGAGCACAAGTCTGAATTTGCATTTATGCTGTAATGATCTCCTCATTCACTAAAATTACCCAGATTTGGACACTATGAAAGGACCTGGCCGGGACTTGTATACATATCTGAAACTGTGTGAAAAGGAACAGAGAGAGAGCCACAGATATCTCCAACATTTAGTCCCCAGCTGATGTACCTAAAAGAAAAACTATGCACCAATACCACACAGCACCCACTAGGAGTGGGCTCTGCCGGAAGGAAATCAGCCATCACAATGTATCTGTGAGTGACACTGACAATTGCATACCAAATTGTCACTCTGGTTCTACCAGCATTTCATACAGCAAGCTGGCTGAAATTCCTTCGCCCTCTTCCCCTCCGTGTTTTCTTCCTTCTCTTTCTGTCATCTAGAGGAATAGCTTCAGATAATAGCAATCTTTATTGTGAGAAAAGGCAGGGAGTATTTCTGCCTTAACACAGACTCAAACCACTACTCTGCTTCTGATGAGGAACTTTGCTATGATGCCAGTCTGGAACTGGAAATGTGGAAACAATAGGAAATGAAGAAGCTTGTGAGGAAGAAAAAAAAAAGGTATAAAGTTTTTGTGTGTTTGTGTGTGTTTGCATAGATGAGGCCGACTAAGAGAAACATGAGTTCATGTTTGGTTTCAGAGGGTCTCTTGTTGTTTATAGTCAAAAACAGCAGAAAGCTGTGGTAGTTACACAGTAAAGATTGCAGCATTGAGAAGCTTTTAAAGTGGGCAGCATGGCTCACGTTCCAGGGCAGCACAGTTTTGGGGATGCACTGTGAGCATAAAACGGTCTTGTGTTGTCAAATCATTTTCTGATGGACAGATGGACAGACAGATATTTCATACAATTTGAACAAGGTAATTAAGATAATTAATAAGTGGGTGGCTTGGACAAAAAAATAAGGATAAACATTTTACGGTTGCCATTAATTCTATTAACTTGGCTTACATAAAGTTGTAGAACATAATTTTAGAACATAGGTTCCACTAAAAGACATCAGTAGTTCTCTAAAGTATTGTTTCATGGCATTTCTAATGGACATAAAATATGCAGAAGCTAAAATCTGGCGCAAAAAGGGCCAAAACGGTCCCTTAAAATTGACTACACAACATTATGTTGAATATGCTGCTGAACACTATCTCATAGGTGTCTCAAAGTCTCAATCCCTGCAAACTGTTGGCAATATATAAGAGGTCACAGGTAGGAATAGGCAATATTGCATCTATGTCATCCGTCTGAAACAGAATAAAGTAAGTGTAATACATGGAAAGGCATGTGTAAAGATTATGATCCAAGAAATAGCATCATAGAATACATAGTTAATATATTCTGTATTCAAATGTGTTCTGTCGTTTTAGTTGTGCAGAGGACATTTGGTTCTATGTCTTCCCTCTGAGAGCTTCAATAAGCAGCAGTAAATGAAAGGGATGAAGAGAGACACCAGAAAGATTGAGAGAAAATGCAACTTTAAAGACTCTGAAACACTACATCTTATAGATATGTAGTGCCTGCACGATGCAGGCATGGCTGTTGATTATGTTTTGTGTAATAAGAGAAAACGGTTGCAAAACATTAGCAGTATCATATTTTCATAGACATTGATTCATTTTGGATATCATATAGAAGAAACTCCTTAAATGATTAAGAACAAACAGCTTGTGTCCTCATAAAACTCTGTCTGCACTTATCTTCATAATTATGCTTATTTCCCTGTGCACCATCTTTGCAGGGGGGTCAGAGCATCTTCTTTCCTCTTTAAATATTTTTCCTTCATCATGTGTTCTGTATCACTGCTGGGTACCTGTGTACAGGTAGTCACAGGTACCCACCTCTGCTTGGTGACATTTGTGTCCAAGCAGAGGTTGATGGCATGGCCTTTATGCTGGTTCTCCCCTCACCCAAAGAACCCCTGCCACCAAGTTCTCTTCATGTCTACGTTTTGCATTTGTATGTGGGCATTCACAAGCTTAGGACCATCTTACTGGTCATGCCTAAATTTTCATTCTTTACTCTGGCCTGTGCTCACGCAAGGGGATGTAGTAAGTTTAAAGAGGCTTTCTTTGCAAAAAGCAAGGTGAGCAGATACAACCCCTCTGCTTGCTGGATGACAGGGAGGAGAAGTGGGTGCAAACATGAGCTAATGTGAATGATCATAGCTAGTTTAGATATTTAAATATGTCTTTGAAAAGGAAACTTAGTGAAGAATTAAAAAAAAAAAAAACACAACCTGTTTTGAAAATGTTCAAATCAGATTGTGAAGCATGTTTACTGGTTTTAATGATTACTATGACCAAATGTTTGACATCATACTCTGTGAGTAAAGCTATTTTAGTCTTATTTCCCCCCTTTATCTGAAAGGAATAAAGGGAATTTCTTTATCCCTTTAAGAGTCTAAATATATTATGCTCTAGAAACATTACATTGACACAACAGTTTGAAATTTGTTTATATGGAGTTGCTTACACTCCATTAGAATTTAACTTTTATCACATTATTTCAAAGGTTTTAATAGGGAATATAATGCTTTAAAACACATTAGAAAACCCAAGATATTCTGTTATGCCTTTGTAATCTTCCAAAATATTACTGTTGTTATTATTGACAAAGTGAAGAGAAATACAATACAAAGCCAAAGAAACAAATCCATCACCTTACTGCTGCTCTTCTCTAACAAACAGACACATATGTGCAAATCCACAGAAATACTCAGCGTCCCTGCAGCCATGGGAATGGAGAATGCTGAGGTTCAAGGTCATTTCAAGTATTTTGCACCCCGGGGCGCTCCATTGTCAGTGCAGCACATCCTTCAGCTCACCCATGTTCTCGAATTTGCAAACAAGACATTGTGGGCAGACATTCATTCCAAACACACCATTTAAAAGAGCACACATCTGACAGAAAAGTGCCCATCTGGTTTGAAAATGACACTACTTTGCTCCACTCACATATACAAAACAAATACAAGTGTGGATGCAAGGCAGAGACATAATTATCTGTGTTTGTTTCGTGCCGCAGTTTGTCATGGCAGCGGGTATATGATTGTTGGTGTTACCACTGTTGGGCATCGACACATTACTTGCATATGGGGATTTGTGTTTGATGGCAAAAATGGTGCAGGCAAAGATTTTCAGACTGAAAAGAAGAGAGTTGGATGCTGCAGTGGGTTTGATTAGCTCCTTTGTTGGAGGTCTGGTAAGCTTCATTGGTTCCAGAGAATAGGTTCCTAATGAACCCAGCCAAGCCTGGACCAAACTTTGTGCAGAAGGCAAACTAAGTTATGGTGGTCTGGCGGAGCGCTGGGGGTGAACTGACTGATATACAACGCTTGGACATATGGTCCCCCCATCAGGGCTTCTGCAAGCCACTTTCACATGTTCAAAGTCTGTGTGTGTAAAAAAATTACAAAGGGGATACAAATAGAAGGAATATGTAGTTCACAGTTGTCTATTTTTCTTTGTTAATTCACAGAGAAGAGCAAAGCAACCAGAGAGAAAGATGGTTTTTGGAGGGAAACTACGGGATCGAGGGGATGCGAGTAAAGAGAAGCTACTTGATGCTCACTGAAAGCGACAGAGGAGCAAGGGCTGCGGGCTTTGTCTTTACAGCTGACCCCAATACACAATCCATCCTGGCACGTCCTACAAGACATGGAGTAACTGAGTAAATCAGGCCAACTCGGCTTTGATTTGGCAATGACCTCACCACAACAGATGGATACCACAATTCTGGATTCAGGATGTGAAGGAGGAAGGGTTTACAGTCTCTTTGTACCCTCCGAATTTATGGCAAAGGCTTTTTATATTCCTTATGAAGAAGACACAACAAGCAACTCTCTGCATTCCGGTTCTGTGTGTATTCATCCAAATTTTTGTGCTAGGAATCAAAGAGAGAGAAGGTGAAGGTGAGCCTGGCTGCAGTTGTAAGACAAATTGTTGAGATCATATTGGAAGTGTGGGGATGGATGTCCACAGCGTCCCACCAACAAAGCTCTCAGTAACTGAGCTGGCGAGGGGGAGAATGGGGCCACTACAGAGCCACACAGCAGGCTCAAACAACACTTATTCTACTGCCCAAACTGTCAGGCAGAACAACTTCATTGTGCCCAAAATTGGGGTTGAAAGCGGTTGAAAGCAAAGCAGAGGCTTGGTAAGGGGAAGTGGACGGGGTGGGGGTGCTTGGGAAGGTAGGGAGAAATGGAGAATGCAAAGCCCGAGAGGGAGATTCAAGTAAGGTGGTCTGTAGGAAATAGGGTGACTGGGAAAGGGAAGCTTCAGAGAACGTGCAGTCACTGGGATTGAATAGTTTGGGGGTGTGAGTTCATGTCACTAAGGAGAAATCCCACTCTAGAGGCACACAGCCAGAAGCAAAGTAGCAGTAAGACCTACAAATACATTAAAATGCATTCTGGTGCAAAGGAGCCAATAGAAAATGTTTGCTATTGTACTGCCTGTATGATCACCATTTAAATCCGTATTTAAGTGTCGTTTACACATAAAGGATCTTTCAGAACATTTTATTTTAGGTTAAGCTTAGTGTATGGGGCGTTGCTGCAGTGGCAAATAATGCCTTTTGAAAGTATATTTGTATCCTGTTCCTTTACAACTTCAAACCTGTACTCATATAATTTGTATTGTACGTGATAGAGCAACACACAAAACTTCATAATTATGTAGTAAAAGGTAAAGTATAAATAATTCAAAAAGTTGTGTTTTTTTTTTTTGTTTTGTTTTTTTTCAAAGAATATCTGAAAAGTATTGCTTTCATAGGTATTCAGAGTCATTTTACTGGTAAATAAAATACAGTTCAACCAGCTCCCTACAAGTGTCATTTAATTAGTTCAAATAATCTGTGTATAGTTTAATACAAGATTAAAAACATCTTGCTAAGAGGTTTGTAAGAAAACAGTGAACAAATAGCATCATGAAAGCCAAGAAAGCTATGGAGAAGTTTTTAGCACAGTCATGTTCTAAAATAATATTAATGTATGAAGCTTTTCAGAGAAGTGTTTGTTTAATCATCTAAAACAGAGTCTGGCACAACTGGAAACATAGCAAAATACGGTTGTCCATTTGAACTGACAGACCAGGCGAAACATCATTAATCAGATAAACTGTGCATGGTATCTCTGGAGGAGCTGCAGAGATCAACAACTCAGGTGGAAGACTTTGTTGGTGAACAACTGTTGGTCCTCCACTGCGTGAACATGAAATTTAAGGAAAGGTGTCAAGAAGAAAGCCACTGTGGATATAACAAGTGGTCACAGCAAACATGTGAGGGGGGGTGCGCTAGTCAGATGACATCAATTTTTCCCCTTTTTGTCTATATCTTAAAATATTTGTGTACAGAGAAAGTACCACATGCCACTACATCTTTTAACATCTTAAAACAGCTTGGTGCATTAGGAATGATGTTATTCCCAGGCAAAGGAAAGCTGATCAGAGTTGATGGGAATAGAATCATCCATCCATCCATCCATCCATCCATCCATTCTCTGTTCACCTTTATCCCAAATGGGGTCGGGAGTTGCTGGTGCCTATCTCCAGCTACGTTCCCGGCGAGAGGCAGGGTACGCCCTGGACAGGTCGCCAGTCTGTCGCAGGGCAGGAATAGAAACAGGGATATGATAGAGGGACATCCATCAGGGGCTTCAAAAGACTTTAGACTTCCAGGCACTACAGTGGAATGGTTTAGATCAAAACTTATCTGAATTTTACACAGGTCTCGCCAAAGTCCCCACTTCAATTATACTTAGAATCTTTCTACTTCTGCTTTATATTTATGCATTACATTGTATTGGTCAAACATGTACAATTACAATAGATTAGTGAAGTTTGTGGTTCGATTGTGAAGAAAGTTTGAAAGGCGGTATGTACACTGTCACATTGAACTGTGTACAGCTCAAAATTGAATGAAATACATAAAACTTTTCTGAGCTACACAAAAACACAGACTACCACAAAGCATTAGATGTGTCCCTGGAGACATGCAGAGGACCCCAGGAGGGACTCCAGCCACAACCTTTGAGCTAGAATCTGTTTACAGTACAACAGAAAGCTCCTTTAGAGTGACTTTAAACCAGTTTAAATCAGTCCAAACAGTGATTCGTGTCACCTTTCTTCTCTTTGTCTCTTCGCCTTTTTATTTCTGGCTGTTTCAAATTCATCTCTGTGCCCTCTGTGACGATTGCAAAAGGATGAAGGAGTTTACTTAGTCACAGTGAATTTAGGGAGATGAGGAAAGCCTCTGATTCTGCATTGGAGGGGGGCAAAGGTGTTCACGTGTCATTGTAGTTTCTGTATGTGTGTGTATGTGGGGGAGAGAGACACAATTGCCAAAATGCACCCACACTCCTCACACACACACACACACCCCCACATCCCTGCACACTAACACCAGTCTTGTTTGATCCAGAGCTAGCCCTGCAGCTCCCAGAGACTCAACAAAAGGCCTCCTCTATCCATTGTGCAAGCCGTGTGTTTCCCAGGAGAACTCAGGCTCAGTGAGAGCAGGGCCCCAGATCGTTTTCGCCTGACATGGATGTTTATTCGCTCCATGGTCCAGCAGAACACCCTCAAACGGACTGGCCTGGGCATTTTGACGTGCATGACATATAGTTTTTCAAGAAGCGTAGAGGAGATGGGGGTTGCGAGGGAAGGGGGGGTAAAAAGAGTGAGAGTGAATGTCTTGACAGATGAACAGACAGTTGAGACAGAGGGAGAGCAGGCCTGTCTGTGAAGGTGTTCTCAGTGCACTCATATGAAAAAGAATATTCAGGGTGTTCTTCACCATTTTATTTGCTTCTTGTCTTTACACTAGTCAGCTTTCTTGTCAACCTTGTTCATAAATGTAAAACTCTCCCCAGTGGGTGGGTAGAGAGTTCTTCCTGATCTTGACAAGCCCTCCTATTGCTGACTGCATACTAATTTTCTTCCAGAACCACTGAGCCAGTGCAAAACAAACACTAACTGCCAGTGCTACTGTTCAGTGCTTCAGAAACAGAGTTTCGGGAGCTAAACAGGGATTATACAAACAGTCTTCAGTTTAAATGGACGCTTTTGTAGCTGGCTTGTTGGTGTCTGTGGAGATCTGATATGTTTCCAGGATAAAGACCAGAGTTCATTCACCAGTGAATTAAAAGTCCTGCAAATCTTCAGTTTAAGCTCAACAGACAATAACTGGTTTTCAATCATATTCAATCTTAGAACATATAGAAAACCCTCAGATATACCGATTTTTCTTGCTGGCTCTTTCTCCAATGAGACAATGTATGTCTCCCCACATACTTAACGTTCCCTGGCATATCTCAAGGTTTCCTTGAGACTAGGAGTGCCTGCAGGGTTGGCTGTGAATCTCAGAAGAGCTCCAGAAGCTGGGAGTTGAAAACAAACATAGGATAGGTCGATACCATCTAATCTGTTGAACATCATTATCGTCTAAGATATCACTATACTCCCTTCCATACCTGCACAAGCCCAGCCTCCAAGCCTCACTCTCCTTCTCTCTCTTCTCTCTTTGAGGTAAAAGCTTAAGTGTTGAAGCTGAAAATGAATGTAGGCCATTGTTGGGTTGCAACTGGACTCTACAGAGTGTTGTTTGATCCCATGTTGAGCCAGAAAAGGCTTTTTCCCCCCCTTTTTTTTGCTTGAACTGCCACATCAGCTGTGAGGGTCATTCAGCAGGAGACCATGTTTGCAGACTCCGTTTGTCTCCATCCTTGATTTTATTCTAGTGCTATCCATTTTATTTTTTTTTAGGTTAGTCTCCAAGTGGATATTTAACTAGACTTGTAATCTGTGACTTGAGTTGGATCAATAATCTCTATCTTGTGTAACCAAGAGTTGAAGCAAACCATGTTGTAAGCTACAGTTGTGCTTGCAAGATGTATTTTGGCGTATTTTTTTCCCATGTAAAAGGGAGCGTTTGATTTATTTGTCAGGAACGTTTATGGAAAACAGGATATTAGTGGCTCATAATCTGTGCTTAACTTGATTCCAAACTTTTGTCATTTTTCTTTTTCTTTCTATTATTCTCTCGCCTCTGTATTTCCTTCATAAGACCTATAAGGATGCTTTTATACTTTTTGAACTTTGATTTTGGTGTATTATTAGCAATAGCTCCTTCAGTCATAGAAAGAAGAAGTCATATCACACTGCTGTGTAACAATAGGATTGGTTTGGCTATGAATAATTATTAATAAGTGTCAATGACTTGTTAATAAAACTGGTCATTTTAATCAAAAATAGGAATGGAGTGAACTTTTAAGTTATTTAAAAACAATATTGAAAATGATATGTTCCTGTTTTTTAAAGGTTGGATGAAAACTGTCCTGGTGGAAAGAACATCAGGCAGGCTAATTCAGCTGGAAGTCATTTTAATGTAAACTGAAGGATATTGCACAACCATAGTTATTATATCCTGTGAAAGATTGCTACTGCTGAACAAAAGCCACGTGAGATAAAAGAAGCATAATATTTTTGAGGATTTTCTTTAATCAAGTCATTTGAATCGCTTGATGAAATGATTCACTTCTAAGATGCTTTTTTTGTTTGTATTAATTTTTGCTCTTCATCTTCCAGCACTTCAGTCAGGCAATAGTGTGATTACTTTCATGACTTGAACCTCTAGAATAGCATAAGAAGAACAGAAGATACTGCACCATTCTGTAATTGTGAACCTTTCAAAATTGATTTCTTCATGCAAAATACCATTAATAGAGCTCTTGCTGTTTTCCTGTTTACCCAATGCAACTTTATGGTTTACATTACATGACAACAATGGGGCTGCATTGTCCAGTCTTTTGGAATATAAGTAACATGGGTATTTTGATACTGCAATCACAATTTATGATCCGTTTGCTGTTCACTGCACACAATTCACATGTAAATAACCATTTCACTTTATACAAGCTTTCTTTGTATTTCAGCTTTAGAGGAAAGCATTGAAGGAGAAGGCTGTTTTTTTTGTATGTATTTTTTTTTTTTTTTTTTGGTGGCGGATTTGGGCACGCACACATCCACACTCCCGTATGCTCACATCTGTGCCCTCAGCCCATTTCAGGCAGGAGAAACTGTACCTTAATTTGCATAAGAATAATTGACACTTCAAATTAGCCCTCCAATCAAAGAGGATTATTTTTCTCAGCATATGTGCAGGCAGTGAGTGCTGCCATGCTGGAGAATAGGAAAGGGAGGGAACAGAGTGTAGGGAAGAAGGAGGGGGCACGTCATAGAGGATTAACCCTTTGATTTCCACAGACGATCATAAAAAAGCTGGTGCCTTTTACTGAAAATTATAGATTCATGTGTAGTAACAAAACCGACATTTTGTTCTGGAAAAAGAAAGCATTCTTTGCTTCATAAACAAAAAAAGCACATATCATAGTTTAGAATCATTATTTTTTATTATTGGATTTACCTTTGAACTCTATGACTACATTCATTGTGTCATTTATAAGTTTGCAAACATGCCACCAAAATAGATGTGCACAAGCTCAACAAAGTGAGTTCTCTTTTGAATTACTAAAAAAAAGAAAAACAGTTCAGGATTAAACGCAATCCTGAAGCTAAAATAATTACCTACAACTATTCTGCTTTTACCTGATCTACTCTACCTCTGTTTGTTTGTCTTCAGCTCCTCTTGCTGCAGCATGCTTTTATTTATTTATCTGGCACTTCACTCTTTCATCATGTGTCAGATTATAATCTATCTAATTTCAGAGCAAGGAAGAGCTCTGTGCATCATGTTCTGATGCACGTTTTCCACGGCATCACGGCTGACAACATGGGAGCTGTTTTAAGGACGCGCAAGTATTCGGGGAAAAGGAGAAATTGGGATACATTTTGGGGGAAGGGGGCAAAAAGAAGGGGGCAGAGGGTTTGGCGCCAGCCCCTCTGAAGCACTCAGCATCCCCCCGCTTCTGGGATGGCGGATGTGTCTAAGTGTATCCATGACAACCTTACTGCATGCAGGGTTACACCACGGCAGCATGGCCAAGGAAAGTTGATGTAGGTCTGCCTATGTATGTGCGTCGACACTGAGTAGGGCATACATCTTGATGATATTAATATTGCTTTTGTGTGGCTGAAGTTACATATATATATATATGTGTGTTTGACTTCTTTACTTTTCCATATATTGACCTGTCCTCTGTGTTTATAGAGCAAGCTTTCCTAATTGTCAGACATCTTAATAATGATAATATTTTATCACAGACACAAAGAGAAGTTCCTTAGTGTTTACTCAGGTAAAAAGTAATTTGCTCACCACTCTCCTAAGACTGGTGGGTTACAAAAGAACAGCCCAATCTGGGTTATTTTACTAACCCAGTCTTGGATCAAATACAAACCTGGGTTATTTCTTTATTTTTTTAACAATAAATGTGTGTTAAAGTAATGCCTAATGGAAGGGTCATTAAAGGGCTTGTTGAAAATGGTGTGCAGGAGGATGGTGCCGATTTCCAGGGGTCGTTAGGTGACAAACAAGGTGGAACCAGGACAGACAAGCATGCAAGCCCACCTAAGGTTGATGAAATTCATATTCAAATTTAAAGTGCTTTATAACTTCTGAATATGAACTAAAATATATTTAGTTTTCTACAACCTGGTAGATATTAAAGTCTGTTAGCAAATTTGCAACATAAACATTTTTAACACATGACATGACATAAAGCTGAATGAATTTAAAACATTGCGAGAGCACAGGTTCTGACTGGAGTGTGTGCCTTAAAAAATTTAAAATGAGTGTAAATGGGAGGACTTTCTTTCATTATAATTATCTTTGTATATATTCATTATTATGTAACCAGTTTTGTAGCATTGGCTTCTGATAATGCAACAACATTTAGAAGATGTATTTTTTGGGATTGTTTTATCACAATTAATCCATCAAAAATGCATATTTCGTTCCCGCCCATAAATTCTGCTACATGCAATTTAGCACATGACCATCTTTTTTTTTTTTATCTTTTGGATGGGGTTCAGAGTTCAGACGAGGTTTGGGTAGCTAGGAGAGGCGACATAACGATGAGGCGCCTGCTTACACCACACATTTGATTGCAATTTTTGACCCAACGTTTAGTTGAAGCTGGCCACCTTCTGCCACCAAAACCAAGAACCCAACGTTTGGGTTGAGGAAATGATCCAACAGTTTGTACAGCACAATAAACATGCATTAACTGAGACATGCAGTCATGCAAAGTCTTGCATGTTCTCACCCCTGCAAAGCGGAAGAAGTTGTCTAAGCACAATCCCATTTGAGACGTGCTGGCTTGACCCACTGAAAGTAACCACAAAAGCAAAAGGAAGCAAAAGGACGCTCTGATAAGTTCTTATTTGTGCCACTGAGTGAGCAAGAGAGCAGAAAGACAGAGGAATGAAGTTGTTTCATGAGACTTAGGCTATATGCTGTTTGTACATTTTAAATCACGCACTTCTACACAGACACGCTCATACATTCACACATGGATGGATAGAACCAAACTGGGATCCTGCGGGAGTATATTTTTAACCCTGACCACCTGACTATTTTCTGAAGGGTTAAAGGGCTGGATGGTGAATCCAGTAAATAATTCACAATGGTTGAAACTCTTTCAGTGTAAGCTCAGAAGAAACGAGGGAGGGAGACCTGAGAGACCATGCGGTGGCACAGCATAGTCTAGCTTAATCCGACTTACTGTTTTTATTTAACTGTGAGAGGAAGATTCATGGTTATTTATCAATTCTTAGGTCCTGAAACATGTTAACACTACTTTTGACTTTTGTTGTTTTTTTTTTAGGTTGCTTGACCATCGTGAGCCTTAAGTGACCAAACCCTCAACACTGAAGACATAAAGAGTATGCATGCGATACCTAAGGTGAGTTTTCTCTCTTAAAGCTCTACTCTCTTGGTCTTCAAATCATATAGACAGAAGTTTTCTTCTGTGAACCAGCAATAGCTGCATTGTTTTTCAATCAGTTGTATCTCTGAGTGTCAGTCGGATAGTTTGAGACAGATTGTTTCTATCTGCAGATTGTTGAAGACAATAAAAAAATACAGCTCTAATGAATTCCTCTGACCCACATATTACTGTCCCATCCATTTCTCTAGAGACACAGAAAGGGCATTTACACAGGTAAACCACAACTGGTCCCTAAAGTGAAAGAGGGTTTTTTCAGAAGGAAGACGGGTTATCCATAATTTACCATGCTGTGGCAGACACTTAGAAGATAATGCAGTGCTTCAAGCATACAAAACATAGAGCTTTTTTGGTACTGGTGAGGCTATTGTTGTGTGTTTTCCAGCATGTCTGTTTCCATCTGTACAGACAAATAAAACAACAACAAATGTCCTTCCAAGGCTCAGAACCCTAGACAGAAATGGAAAGTGAAAGGAACGGTAGGGAAGGCCTTGCCAGAGAGACGTGTTTGAGTATGTCATGGTGTCATGCTTCCGACATTTTCTGTAACTTCACTTTAAAATGTAAAACCTTACAAAGAGCAACCATACTAATAGCAAATGTAAGACACAGTGAAATATCAAATAGAGAATACGCCAAACTGATTCTCGTGAAAACAAAGAAGCTTACAGAAAAATTAATGGCTGTTGGCAATGCCTGCTATGAAACCTGTTAAAGGAATATTTCTGAATAAATTGAACTTAATTTCATTATGATCATTGTAGCAATCATACATGTTTGTAAGAAACAAAATATAACTTTTTGAATTGAAAATTGGCTATGTTTTGGCCAAGATGGCCTAATGATTTTTGCTCTTCCCTAAAATCTCCCCCAAAATGTGGACATGCCTAAATCTTTGTTGTGATGTAGATCATTTTTTCACCTTCATTATCAGAAATTGACAGACTGCTCACACTTACTTCTTGGTCTTTTAATTCTTATTACGCCATCTCCCTTGAGGTTTTTGCAAAAGTATATCCAATGTGTGATTAACTTTTGCAACAACCTTTGTGCTTTAGATACTTTTGGTTCCGATTATGATTTTATTAGTCATCAGATGTCTTGGACGAGCTCCTTTACGTGTATATTTGCTCTAATCTAATTCATAAAACTTACTGTACAATTTGTTCAACTACCACTTATTTTGGTCCTGGTTTGCTTAAAGATTTCTACTGTCCATGTTTACCATATACTGTATAAAAATGTAAAATTGCAAAGTCAGCAAAAAAAATTTAATAAAATAAAGCCTTTGCTCAGAAAGGCACATGCAGTTGTTACTCCACTCAGCTGTCACAAACTGTGAAGGCAGGCAGGAAGCTTGAGTTTTTAAGCAGCTGTGAGCAGCTTTTTGCATTGAAATGTCTGAATCGACCTCCCTTTATCTTTGTAAGTTGTCCTGAATTTGGCTGTCTGTGGCCCAGGGACCCCCTGCCAGCACTTCAGTACTCTCAGCTAAAACATCAGAGAAATTAGTTGATGGAAACAGCCTGTAAAGTGCATCTGTACTTTCTGAATTTCCCTCCAAAAAAACTTTGTGGAGTTCTTGTTTAAAAACCCACTCTTTGAAAGGAGTCATCAATTTTTAAAGCATTCCAAATGTCTGACAAGTCAGATCAGCTAAAAGATATAGGTTATGCCCCTGCTGAAACAAAAAGACCCTGGCTTTGTATGCTGCTCTGTTAATGCATGTTAAATCAATCAATGCAGTCAACAACTGAAAGGTTTGACCATTTAACTGAGCAACTCAAATACCCTTACTGTTTGTGTAACTCATTTGATTATATTAGACTGAAGAGCAACACAAATACAGTGCATTACAAAAAATATCCATATACCTGAAAAACTCAGCCGTTTTGTCATAGGCGTGAATACCGGGGATTTGGGGGGGCGAGAGGGGTCCGGAGCCCCCAATCTTGGAAAAGTCTAGAACTGTCCCCTCCCAAAAAAATCATCAAAGAAGCATTTGACTATAAATAACATCAATATGAAAAGACAAAAGAAACAAACAAATCTGCCATTTATCTCAGAATAAAATAATTAATTTTTAGTTCCCCCCCTACCATTATTAGAACAATGGTTCAGTCCAAAGTGTGGGAGGAACTGAACGGGTCAGGCTCCCTTGCAGCCGCTGAAGTGATGAGCTAACCGTTAGCTGTGGCTCTGCAGCACAAACATAAAAATCCCTCCAATAAGTAAATACTTAAAACAAAAGACATGTAAACATTTTCATTTACTTTCACTGCTCAATAAGAAGAAACACATTAACAATAAAAATTACTCAGTGTATTACCTTACTAGGATGTGGAAGCAAAATGATTTTTGGGTTTTAAGATTTTTATTTCTTTTTCAAATACAGATCTACGTAGTGTGACTTGCATTTTTATTCAACTTCCCTCCATGCTTTCTAAAGTCACTTTTAACCACAGTTACTGCTGGAAGTTTGTTCTAGTTGGATTCACCCAGCTTCATATATCTGGAGATTGAGCTCTGCCAGACTGGATAGATAACTATAAACAGCAATGTTCAAGTCTTGCCACAAATTGTCAAGTGGATATACATCTGTACTTTGACTGGGCCACTTTCACATTGAATATATTTAGTTCTGAACCATACCATCTAATTCCATGTTGACCTGGGTATACATTTGAGACCTTTGTTCTGATGGAAGGCAAACTTTCTCGACATTTACTGTTTTATTGTTGGACTGGCATGTGTTTAGGTCCACCAATTTTTGCATCAAGTATGAGTAGCATCTCTGTCATTGCTGATTAAAAACAAACAAATCATGTTACCACCACCAACCTAATGTCTAACAATGACATGTTCAGTATGTCTTAGTCTATATTTTCTTTTTTGCATGTAGGCAGAAATGTTTAATCTGACCACACTACCTTCTTCCATGTATCCTAAATTAATCGTGGCCAACCTTCAACTGGACTTTTGCATGACTTTATTTTTTCCTTTCTCCTTAAGACACCAAATTTGTGTAGGGCATGAGTGATATTTGTCATTTCAACAAATTCTCCCACTTGAGCTGTGGAACTCTGCAGCTCCTCCATTTAGCGAAGAACTATTGGCAGCTTCTGTTGTTCAATGTGTGGAATGTTGGATTGCAACCCAACTTTTCTGTAAACTTCTCCACAACTTTATCCCTGACTTTTGTGTTGTGCTCTTTGGTCTTCATGACGCTGTTCATTCATGAATATTCTCTAATAAACCTCAGAGGCCTTAACAAAACAGTTAAGGCCTCTGAGGCCTGTGTAATCTTGGATCTAATCTTGGATTAGATTACACAGAGGCAGACTCCTTGTACAAAGTAGTTGCCCAAACTAGATTTTATTTAGGTATATCAAATAAAAAGCTGCTCAATACAAATACCTTCCACAATGGTTATACCTTTTTTTGTATAAAACATAAAAACCATGACTTTTTAAAAAAAAAATGTATTACCGAGTAACTTTGTGCTGATATTTAACAAAAAAGTCCAGCTAAATACAGCAATCTTTGGCTGTATTGTTAAAAAAAAAAAAAAAAAAAAAAAAAAAAAAGGGGTATTAATACTTTTGCAAGTCCTTGTGATTATTTTAGTTATGGGGAAATCTGATACAGAGAACATAATGCTCTAAAACCTCCAGAAACAGACATTGGTCAAATATACCAGGAACAACTCAAGGTGCAGGTAAACAATGTCATACTTCGCATTTACAGAATATCCAATAAAATGTTCTGTCGACCTTAAAGCTTTCCGGTTTTCTCATTGAGAAAATAATAAGCAGCTGTAACCCTGAGACACTCCCAGGCTTGTGTCCTCAGCTACAAGAAAACCTTTGCTGGGTTTCCTATCAGGTTCTAAGGATATCGTGTAAGACAATACATGTGAGAAGTGCAAAGTGAACAATGGGCGGAAAGTGCAGTGCGATATGAGGGGGACTAGTGTCAGTGGATATTGCTGAGGCCTTTGTTGCTTTCGAGTACCCTGGAAACTCACAGCTAACGTTATTTCTTTCATTCAGGGCTCGTGATCTGGGGTGTGATGAAATCCTCCAGCAAGTGATGTTCCTTATACTTCAGTGATGAAAAAGTCTGAGAGCAGAGCGTGTCTTTTTTTTTTGTTTCTTTGAGTGAAGGTCTAAAACAGAACTGATCGTAGCAGTTACCATAGATCTCACTATTTTGGTCCACAGACTTGTAACAGTTATTGTTCCAGTAAAATTTAATACATGGACTGTTTAGGGAGAACTAATTTTTTGCAACAATTTTCTCTTTCAGGTGGAGAGTTGTTCAAATGAAGAAGCAAGGAGGCTGATTTTCCACAAGAGGAAGATTTGGGATTCACTGGACTCTTGTTTTGCATCAAAATAGCAGGACATTGATCCAGTTCAGCATCACCAATCAATCAAGCAATGCTTTAGTTTGAGATGAAATTTTTACAAGCAAAACAATTCACAAATAGGTGGAGTAGTGTTAAAATAAAAAACACCAGACCCAAAAGTAATGACATACATATGCTGCTAAATGTTTGTACCTATATCATGAATAAAAAGTTACATTCAGAAAATGATAGCAATAGAGTGGTCAATAAATGTGAACAGTTTGGTGTGAGCACTGGGGCAAATAGAAGATGCTTATGTAAAGCCTCAAAAAAATTTCCCTTTAAAACTCGTTGAAAAAAACAATATAGGCTGAAGAGGAGCATGTTTACCGGCCAAAAGAAAAGCGACGCAAAATTTTATGGACTGATGAAAAGAGCTTTTTTGTTGGATCTAGGTCACACAGAAGGTTTGTCAGATGAACTCAAAATACCAAACTTAAGCCAAAGCACATCAGTTTACACCACATCCCTAATTATTATACAAATTGGATTTAAGAGTCAAAAATGTAATTTTTTGTTGTTCCATTAAACTCAGATAGCATTGTGTTTCAGGGCTTTTTGAGTCACTATATAACTAATTTCAGTCACCTGTGCTGATTAGTTTGCCAGGTGAGCTCAATTAAAGGAAAACTACTTCAGAAAGATTTTCCACATTAAAGCAGGCCCAGGTTTGAAGCAATATTGGAAAGATCTTGTTGCTGCTGAAAAGTGTCAGTACAGTGCCTTGGAAAAAGAATGAAAACATTAGATATTTCACAAAAAACTGAAGCGTGATCATTGTACCATGAAGACATTTGTGGCTGATTCAGAGCACAGATGGATTCGTACAGATGAAGGCAAAATGAGGAAGGTTTCTTTTAGACAAATTCATTGAATTAAGACAGCAGCTGTTACTAAGAAGCAAAAAAGTTATTTGAAGCTTCTGCTGCCTCTGGAACCTCTATGGAGGTTGTTAAACCTACTATTCGGCCAACCCTAACTAGTGTTCACAAGCAGAAATGGTTCCAGGTGGACATGAAGATTAATTTTCAAATAGACTTGTTCACTGATGACTGCTGTGCTGGATGGTCCAGATGGACGCAGTAGTGGATTGGTGGTGGATGGCCACCACATCCCAACACGGCTTTGACATCAGCAAGGAGGTGGTGGTGTCATTTTTTTTAGGCCGAAATCATGGGGAGAGAGAGAGAGAGAGCTGGTCGGCCCCTTCAGAGACCCCGAAGGTGTGAAAATGACCTCAGCAAAGTATATGGACTTTCTGACTGATCACTTTGTTTCATGGTTCAAAAGAAAGAGCTGTACCTTCCGTAGCTAAATCATCTTCATGCATGACAATAATCAGCAGCAGGAATACAGATGTATTCCTGTTGCAAGGAATACCTGAGTCATTGGCTGCCAAGGGCATAAAAGGGAGAAACTCATGGTGTGGTCACCATCCTCCTCTGACCTCAACCCTATTGAGAACCTTTGGAGTTTCCTCAAGCAGAAGATCTGAGGGTGGAATGCAGTTCATATCAAA
>CAEGAD010035614.1:0-61433 GCA_903067055.1 Poeciliopsis paucimaculata | reverse complement strand
ATCATACCTCCCAACATCTGCTAACATTAATGAGACACATGCAGCTGTGGAGTGACACAGTCCTAGTGGGGTCTGCTCCCCTGGAAATTAACATACAACCTACTCAAAACTACGCATTTCCAGTCATTTGAAGAGCATTTTAGTATTTTCATGGGATTAATAAACCTTACAACAGTTTATTATCAAGGTAAAAGTTCAGGTTAAGGACTAGTTCTTATTCAAAATCAATATTCATAGTTTTTGATTTCCTTTGGCCAGGATGGGGATTGAATCCATGACCCTGGCATTTTTAGCACCATGCTCTGACCTTCTGAGCTAACCAACCGTACATAATGTTGAGCTTTCATTGATCTAAGAGAAACTTACATGATTTTAACAAATGTGCTGATATTTTTAAAAATTCATACTTTTTAATTTTCCAGCCCCATTCTATTTTAATGTGTTGATTTCAGATTTTATTTGGCCAGGATGGGGATTGAACCCGTGACCTCAGCATTATTAGCTCGGACCATCTGTGTTGATTTTCTGAAGACTTTGCATTTTATTTGGCAAGTTTGGGGATTAAACCCTTTTCCAGCCATTTTTTATTTTGAAGTGTTGATTGTATTTTTGAGCCATTTTTATTTTATTTTCCATTGTTGTTTTATTTTGAAGTGTTGATTGTGTGAAACACTTTAGATTTCAGTTTGTTAGAATGAGGGTTGAACCCGCGACCTCGAGCACCATGCTCTGACCAGCTGAGCGAAACTAAGCTGATCAGAGCATGAAGAGTTTTCATGGATTAAAAAATATTAATTTTTTTTTTTTCAAAAGCAAGTGTTGATTTCATTTTCAAGCATTTTTTGTTTTATTAAATACATTTTTATTTTTGAGACATTTTTAATTTTGAAGTGTCGATCTTGTTTTAGAGCCATTTTTATTTTATATTGTTTTATTTTGAAGTTGTACTGCCTGTGTTTTATTTTGGCTATTATTGTTAAACTTAGTGTTGATGTGTTTATTATAGGCGTGTCTATCGGACAGTTATGCATTGGTTCAATACGGGACGCACATTTAACGGCCAAATATGGGACGACCCCGTATTTTACGGGATGGGTGGCAATCCTATTCAGGAGTGCTGAGATACAGTCTTAGGGGTGCTAAAGCGCCCCTAAAACTGGGCTAGAAACGCCACTGACTGATCCTAATAAACGTTCATTTTTGTGTTAATAGAGAATCATTGGGGAAGAAAACGAACAGTGAATCAAACTAAAACATATTGATCCCAATGAAAAAAAATAAAATAAAATGCATTAAGCTAATCAAATTTAGCCCTAATACTCATGCAAACCATATAATTAGGTATTAGAGAATGAACCTTTAGAAAATCATCAAAAGTGCGAAAGACGAAATGTCTACTGTTTGGATCTCAAACTTTGATAACAGACATGATAACAGCTGGATGAAATACTATTATTTCTCGTAGAGGTAATAGTATTACTATTCAATAACTTCCAGCAAGTGAAGTGGAAATAACGTTTGTGTATTTGGAAAGCCACAGAGTTTAACAGAAGCAGAAAAATGCTGCATGTTCTGTAGTTTTTAAACCATGACTAAGCTTGGAGGTTCAGTGACAGAACAGCTGTTATTGCTAAACAGAACTGACATTCTTAACGCACAAGTAGACTTGTAAAGTTAATGTGACTTGATACTTGTTAGGAAGAAGCCTAGAACGCACACCTGGTATATTGCTGTAAACACCCAAAGTAAAAGTAGATGAGAGTAATACGTATTAAAGAAATATAGAAATGTTAAAAGTTATTTGGAATTTACCTTGTGCAAGCATTTGCACAAGGTGTTTTCTTCATATTTCTTGTGACTTTATTTCTTACCAGGAGGTTTCAGCCCACAAAACGTGTCTGTTGACATGCAGGCGGTGCTGGTGAGTTGCAACACCTTGTCAAGCAAGACACTGCAGTCATAAAGGTTCAAAGGGGAAAACAAAGACAACATAGTTGCTTAAACATCCCACCGCAGTGAATGTGAAAAAAGGACGTTAAAGAATCAGAAAAGAAAAGAAACACGCTCTGACCAGAAGACCAGAAAATTGTTTAGTTAGTTTCTCAAAGTCCTCACTGACAGGAGTTCTGTTCTTCTGCTCTTCAAAACAGAATTGTTGCTCAAGCGTACCAGTGTGGTACAATAAGAGGCATCTCACAGCTCTTTGTTGTGACACTAGCTTGTAGATAAGGGAATAAGCGGTGCAGGTTCTTCCTCATCTGAGTCAAACTCCACATTCTCGTCTTTGACCCACTGGCCGTTACGATCTTGCACCCACCCATCACTTAAAAAAAACAAACAACACATAAAGAAATAAATTACAATCAATTTGCTGCTTTATTTCAGTTCCAACAATAAGAGGAAATAAGAAAAAAAAAAAAAATCACCTTTTCAGTTTGAGATAGTGCTCCATTTCCCTTCTCCTCTGTGCTGTTAGAGGTTCTGCAGCTTGTGTTAATTCAAACAGGTCTTCTGTTTTGACTAATGTTGATGACAATTCATCATCAAAAAAATTAATAACTTCAGAAATGAAACAAAATTAGCACATTCATTTCCAGTGAAAGACTTTACCTGCATTAGAGTCATTATTGTTGCTTGCTGATATTTCTGAAACTTCAGTTTTACAGAATGCAGATGGAGATTTGCTGCGTAGGTTTCCAGTGGCACCTGAGCCGGTCTTCATAGGTCTTCTTTCAAATTTTGTACTAGGAAAGAATGACAGAAGCTATTGTTTAAATTGAGCTATTTATTGTGTGAATAAAATAAAATGGTACTGCACATCCCACAAACACACCTGGTTTTTCTGAGGCAGCTGTTATAGGGGACAGCCTTTAGTAAAGCATGATGGGTGAGCTTCCGTGTTTGTGCCAGTAAAGGGGCTGAACTGGAAGGTTCCTGAAAGCACAGCAAAACTCTTCTTATTAAATTACATTCTCTCTCAAATGCTGCTATAAGCTCACTGAAGCAACCATTCTGGTAAATAATCTGCTAGCATGCAACATTCAGGCACCAAACTGCTTTAAAATGTATGGCGGGGTTCAATTTGTCAGAGTCAGAAGACATTCCCGGAGACACCACGTAGCATATTTCACACAAAACAACATGATTTAAAAGTGTTAGTCAAGGACAACTTGTTGAGCTCATGTTGTTTTTGATGATGATTCATTTGCCCTCTGGGAAATTTGACTACTGCCTACAGATTTCCCACACATCTTCATATGTACCGCTGTAATTATATTCAAAAATAATTCCCTGGAGTTTAATTGCTAAGCCTCGAGTAAATGACATAATGAAAAGATTGGCATATTATTATGATTATTTTAACAATGTGACACAGTTTATAGTTGCATGTTTGTTTTTTAGCAATGGTAGGTATGCTTGTGATGCAAAAACAATAGCATGTGAAACTGAGAACAATACTATAAAAATGTCAAAGTTTCCAAGTTAAGTTTTAGAGCTCTATTCTTTTTGGAAAACTTAAATTGCTGCATTCAGGTAGATTATTTATCCTCCACAAACTGTTAAAGAGCATTCACAAGAATCAAAGGTCCCCAGGTAACCCCATGAGGCTCTGACTGTTAAAGGAGGACCCAAACAGTGCTAAAATGTTATGGCCGGGTGGTGAACACAGAAAAGAGTGAACATAGAGAAAACCACCAACCTGTTGTTTTTCTTCAGACTGGATATAGTTTTCATGTTGTCTTTTTGATATTTCATTCTTCAGCTTTGCTTTCTTGCCATAGAACGCTTGAAATCCTGAAAACGCACCAGGAAAAAGAATGAAGCTTTCTAAAAAATCAATATAATGAATTACATGAAAGTTGTCATTTACTATTCATTGCGGTATAACTAAAATTTAAAAAATGCTATTCATTAAGATGACGTTTAATAAACTGTTTTCTGATTAAATAAGCCAAAATTTATCTTGACTATCATTGACTATCAAAATACCATATGAAGGTATTTTTCATTTAATGTAATAGAGTTTCAGTGAAATGTTTATTTAATCATAATGTTCCTCTAAAGTTGGACTTGTTCCTGGTGAGAGGTTGATATTGACTCTGTTTATAACCTTTATGGACAAAATTTCTAGGTGTCAAAGGAATCCATGTCTTGATGGCTGACTGGTTCATGTAAAGTACCAATAGGACCATTGATATAAAAGAAAGTCTGCACATTTTCCTTTTTACAATATATACATACAGGATGTTGCACAATTTTAATGTGCTAAGGTTTTGCACAATGGGAATTAAAAACGTTATGATATTTAGATTATTTTTATTATCCCACAGCATAAAAACCTGGCAAGTTAACATGCTACTCATAATAATAACAATAATAATAATAACAATAATAATATCAAACCTGTTTTCGAAATGGAATGATCATTGCTACCTAAAGTGATTTTTTTGTTTGGGAATACTCACCTTTTACATGCTTCTTTCCTTGCCTGTGGACTGTCAGCATGTCTACCGTATCAAACACGGGACGGTAGGAGCATACAAGACAAGTGTATCTAGAAATCAGACCGCAGTTATTGTACCAATTTAAATCCACTAGATTGCAGCTACAAACGCGTTTTAAGGCATAACTTACCTCCCATTTTTCATAAGAGCCGCTTCGTCTTCCGGAATAAAATTAGACAAAAGGTCTGCCACACGACGTTTCTGGAAAACATTTTAATACATTTGGATATCAACAAATATTTTAAACTGCTCGTCATACAACCGATACACTGTGGTCAGTAAAAGGATGCTAACTTTAACATTTAACGTCAGTTGCATTATATTCTTACCACAAGGGAAATTGTGTCAAATGAGTTGTTACCTTAAGAATATTGAGCTGACTTTTATCATCTCCTTCTCTTTTAAACGACATTATAAATGGAGCAGTAATCTAAAAGCAGGTTTTAAAACAGATTAGCTAATAAGCTACTTCCGATAGCCGTGATGCGTTCGTAAAAAACTGTCAAATGGGGGAAAATCGACTAACATTTGAGTAACGTTTAATTACAAAACATTAATATTTTCCAATGGACAGTTAAGAAAGACAAACGCAAATATTATTCAGTACCTGCTTTAACTATTAGTATTAGATGTGTGGTTGTTTTTAATCAATGCGTATGCGAACTCAAAACATAGCGATTTATTCCAACTGACTTGAATGCAGCGCTTGTTATGAATCATGTGACCTATCAATCAACACGGCAGCCATGGCAACACATAGCTGCTGCGTGCGTGAGATAGAAAAATATTATTTCTTACGGGTTCAGAGCAACTTTTCAAATGTTATGTAGGCAGGTAAGGTTTGCATTTAACTAATGTTTTAATAGAAATGATACATGGTAGATTTTCCAGCTTTTGTTCTTTGACATCGTAACAGGTTTTACAAAACAGAAACACGGTTTAACGCAGATTAAGTTGACAACTTAGCTTGGATAGTTTATCAGACTGCCACTTCAACATTTGAACATAAGTTCTAGTTGAAAGAAACCCACCCTCTTGTGAGATTACCTAATGTAAAGTTCACTGGGAACTGTATTCTACCTCCATTCTGGCTATTACCAACCCAAATGGTTCTGGAATATGTCCGGGGAGCGAGTGTCGTTGCCATCCGGGGGAGGCGGCCTGCTTCGCGGAAGCAGAACAAGATCTTATGGCAGCTTAACTCGCTCTTCGCTTTCTCCGGTTCGCCAGAAAGTCATTGAACACACAGTTAAACCAGGGGAGACACTTCAGGGGCTGGCTTTAAAGTATGGCGTGACTGTAAGTATTATGTACTGTTAAAGTAAGAATGAAACGTTGAAATGACTGTCTGCCTTCTGTATTTTGGAAAACACAATGCACCACCCAGCACTTTAGAAACCTGTACAGGTGCATTTCATTACCTAACAAAATACCGTTGTAAAATTATGTTCATGTGACATAATTTTACAACAACACAACACAACTTCATGGATGTGTTGATTATGTTTTCCAGCATGGCTTGGAACCTGTCAACCCAACCAAGAGTAATAATAGTTTAATAGACATAACATTACAGATTCTCCAGCAAACTCAAACTGACTTAAACATTACTGAGAATATAAGGAGTAATGCATAGACCCAATAATGCTAATAAGCTGAAAGCTTTTGTTGTAAAAAAAAAACCCCAAAAAACTGGGTTTAAGTGCATATGCTGGATAAAATGTGGATGTGCATTATTTTTCTGAGAAAATGATGTTTGAATTTTTATCATTTGAATGATTGAACATAAACATTTGACATATTTTATTTTTATGTAATCATAATTATATGAATTGCACTGTTTGAACGGAATTACTGATATAAATTAATATTTTAATCTATTTAGATGCACCTGTTAGCTTAGATTAATTTTGAAAAATATCTTCAAGCCTGACAAAGAAAATGTATTTTCCAGGTCGAGCTAATCAAAAGAGCAAACAGACTGTACACCAACGACTCAATATTCCTGAAGAAATCCTTGTCTATCCCAGTCCTGTCAGACTTGAATGACCACAGCAATGGGGTAGATTCGTCTGAAGAAGACCATAAAGAAGGAAAGACAAACTGTGATACAGAGGATTATAGAAAACCTGCATCAGACCTTACTCCTGGAGATTTTTTGAAAAGATTGGATAACTTGATCAGCCAATCTAAGGAGGCTGCAGCCAGAGGATGCAAAGATGCAGAGAAACGGTACTTTTGGTTACCACATCTTTATACCATAAAGTATCACCATTTAATAAAAAATAATTTTACTTTGATGGTAATCTCATCAAAGAGAGATTACATTTCACATATCGTAGAACTACCACTTATTTTGTCAATATTGAACTTTGCAGCTGCACATTTACATTAACCATAAATTAGCAGATGTTAATTATGTCTATTGGCTAAGATGATGTTGTAATGTTGCATGTGTGTATCTGGTAATATGCATTACCAGATACTTTAAACAACAGTTAGACTTTGAGAATATTTATAAAGTTTTTCCCAAAGTAAATGTTATTGATTCATTTCAGCTTTTCCTTTCATCTGTTTCTTTTTTATCTTTTTTTTTTTGTTTTGTTTTTTTACAGTGTTGCAGCACTAGAAGCATCTTGCTCAAGCACAACTTCAGACTGGCGTCCGTTAACAAGGTCACAGAGTGTTATTTCATCATCAAGATTTCAGCAGCAAGCCCATCTTGGGGCAGTCCCCCTCACTACCACTAAGCTCACCAAGAAGCTGAAAGAAAGGGAAGATGAGATCTTTGAACTGTGACATAATTTTGTTTAATGTGTTTCTGATGATTAAAAAACACTAGACACATGGTGAAGGGACTAGACTGAAGGTGACTAGACTTTCCCCTTTCTGCAAATGTCTTCCGGCAAGACATTTGCAGAAAGGTGAAAAATCTCTGCTAATAGTGCTGCTGTGTAAAGTTTTAAAACCCTTTTAGTTAGTCAATAACTAAAATTTATTGTAGAAATGTAGTAAAATATTTATTTGTGGAAACCTACAATTTGTATGAAAAGTCTTTTTAGCCTGTATCTGTTTGGCTTGTTCCTACAGAGAATAGGGACATGAGGATTTTGTCACAGGATGCTTCAGTCATATGTCTATATATAGAAACGCAGGATTTTCCACGCCTGATCATTTACCCAAGGAATGCAAATACTCATTCACTGTAGCAATAAGAGCATAAACAGGTTGACACTGTATGTTGCTAACACAAAAAAGAGACAAATCACAGAAATATGTTTTTAGGATATTTTTAACAGCATCTTTTATTATTTGCCTGGACTTTATTTTTCATTTTGTTATTTTATGTGATTCAATGATTAATAAACTAATATTTGTTCCTGCATTGCTGGAACATTTACAGTTTTGGTGCTTGTGTGAAACTTTACCCTATTACAAAAATGAAAAACTTCACATAGCCAGAAGAGACAGTTCCTTACAAAAGTACAAATACATCTTGAACGTTTTCACTTTTTATCATGTTTCAAATGCAAACTTCATGTTTTTTTATCATGATTTTGGGTTATAGGCCAACACAAAGTAGTTAACAAGCTTTCAATAAGGATTTTGCAATAAAACAATATCACAGGGTTTGCATATTTCACTGTCCACTTTTCAAAATATCAATTAAAAAGTAAAAGAATATGGCACAAAGGCAAATCTACAGATATATTACAATACCCCTTTACTGATCATCTGGTTAAGCTGAGCAGGTATGTGTGGCAGTATCATTCCGAGGGGATGTTTTCCTCTGACGTAAATCAGAGTTGATGGGAAGCGTGATCTAGCTATACAGAAATGCTGTGAAAGGAAAAGATAGATATTTTTTCTGCAGAATTTATTTTTTTTATAAAAAGCATTGGGTCAGGGATACTGCATGCAAATGTATGGAATACTTCTCATTTGTTGAAACATTTTGAAAATAAGTTATTCACTTAATCACTGAGTACAACTTTGTGTGTGTCTATAACCAAAGACATAACAGTATAGCAAAGATTGTTGTTGTAACATGATGGAAGGTGAAAAAGGTCGGTGTGAATACTTTCCCATTGTCAATTTTTCAGTTTTATCAAATGTTTGTGCAGTCAATGACAGCGGTAAGAATAATTGTTCCTGTAATTGTTATGTGGTTATTTCCCTTCTTTATTACTTGTATGTCCATCTCCATATTTCAGTAAGCAGTGCACTTTCTGTAGAATCACAGGTTAACCACCAGATGGCGGTGTTGCAGCACAGTGGCATCTCTGTCCAGTTTGGTAAGACTCTTCAACTGCTGTTTCATTCTTCTTACACAATTGTGCACAGTCCTTAGATCTCAGTAAAAAGCAAAAAAAAAAAAGAAAAGAAATACAGTCTCAAATATAAAACAATAACATTTCGGACCACTGATAACAGTTTAATCTGTTGAAGTTCAAGTTATTTTTTATGTACTTTACTTTCACAGGATGTGTGTGCCCCTCTGTACATTGTACAATTAAGATATCATTTTCCTGACTTTTGACTTCATCAGATATGTTCTCTAAAAGCTAAGAGGAGCCAGATTTGTTTTCAAACCAGATGTCTTAAGTTGCCTTTCCTCAGCAACTCAGCAAAAGAGAAATTTTGTCCACCAGTCCAGAGACTTAAGTGTGTGTTTTCTGTTTATCTCCCATTGTGTCATGCAAGCATGTTCCTCACACGTCATATTGTCCCATCCTCTACCAGTTTGTTGAGTCCTTTACAGATTTTAGTGAGGTTGGGTCTGAAGGGTCCGCTTGGGTCATATAGTTTGGTCAGGAGCTGAGGGTCGGAGTAATGGTTGAAGACGTTGCTGATGCGATCATGAGATTTCGAGGTGAGGTGGGAGTTGACAAGCTTCAGCAGAATATCCTTACACTCTGTCAGGTTGTCCGACATCACAGACTTATCAAAGGTAAAGTCCACCTGCATCAGTCAACAGATACGTTGTTAGAGAACTAACTCTTGTGCACAAAAAGTGAAATCTTTCTAACAGTCTAACTTCAAATTTGAAGTTCATTTCGAATTCAAAATTAGGATCATACAGTATATGGTTCTCAAAAGTATATATTATATAGTATATATTTTATTTAAAGTGAAGCTATGAGTAATTTCAAGCTTTTTACACATATAGTAGAACATTTGTCATGTGTGGTTCAAGTAACAATCAAATCACTCTTTTAGAAGGTCGATCTTTAATACTTTGTTAAACAACCTTTTGATTCTCTTACTATTTCGCAGAAATTTATGCAGGTCTGTCAGTGGTGGTGTTTACATTTAGTAGCCTCCTTAATCATGTTTTCCTTGGTCTGTGTTGTTTTTATTAATATTTGTGAAACATTGGGCTTCTGTAATGTCAGTGTTGTCCCATGTTTTACTGAGGACCATCTTCACTGGTCTTCTCTGTTGAATTTTTTGTACATTTCACTTGATTGATGCCCTTTTTACAAAGTGATTGTAAATTAATGTCTGTAAATAATGGCTTCAGCAAAAAGAGCACATATTTGAAAATGTCAGAAAAATCTTACTACAATAGTTAAAATTTAAACTTAAACAGACATTATGTAGTTGATGTGAGTTGTAAACCAGACAAAATTAGGTGCAGAAATTGAATCAAACGTATTAGTTTGAGTTTATGTCGCCAGATTATGAGTACATTTTTGTATTTTTTAACATGTCTGTTTTTCAGTTGAATTATACATCATATGTGTATTTTTCTATTTGCATACATCACAAAAGTCTGACATTTTAACAATGGTGTGTAGATTTTTGAGAGCAACAGTACAAATAGCAACGAAACATTCATTGTATAAAACATGCTTCGACTCAAATGCCCTTAATATTTTATGGTAATATCAGAATTTAAGAAAAAAATAATTCAAAATGTAATTTAAATTCTGTTATTTTCTTGTCTTGAGGTAGCAAGTCCATTGAGAACAACTCACTGAAATCAGTATTCTCAAATTCTTTCAACCTGCTTAATGTTATCATAACAGTTTATGTATAAAGCAGATTTGAGTCTTGTTAATTATACTTTTTACCATGACAACATCAAGCAAGAAATGAATGCTTGATGTTTGCTTCTTGCTGATATAAAACCTTTTTCGTAATCAGTTAGGAACAAAATGGTTATTTCTAGGAGCAGGATCTCTAAAGGCTGCAGGTAATTTGCATATTGTGTTGTTAGTATCTGGAAGTTTACCTCATAGAAGCTGATGGCTGTCATGGCACCTGTATGGAGCTTCTTCTTAAATTCCTGGGCTAGTTTTAGTTCGTCCTCACTGAAACAGTTGTTTCTAAACAGCACACCAATCTTGACAGCGATCTTGATCAGGTTTTTAATGACTTTCTGAGCTGCTCCTTTATTTCCTGTGTACTCCTTGGAAACCCGGTACAGTTCATCCAGTATTTCACTAGTGGTATCGTCAATAAATTTTTGGACGGTGCTTTTGTTGGCCATGCTGCTGAGGATCTTCTTCTGTGCCTTCATGGCCAAATCCTTGGAGTTGAATGCCTCCATGGTTGCCTGAATTATCAGAGAAAATTAAAAGGCATTTTACTTATTTGTTTATTTCATTAAATATCAACAAAGTCATTGACTGCTCTGCTTGAGAACATTTCAGCTTACAATGCTTTAAAGTCAAGTTGCAGAAATTAATTACAGTTTCTAGGTTTTGGAAGAGCTTACATATGTCAATCTATTGTTTTCACTTTCTATATACGCTTCTAACCGCACAATAGAAAACTCTACCAATGAAATAAGGTCAACAATTTTGATGGAATAAACATAAAATTGTTTTAATGAAAGATGGAGATATAGACAGTTAAAGATTTAACAAAAGTAAAACTCAAAGTAAATTGGTAATATGCAAGACATCTACACTGCTCTACCACATTAATTTGTTTACTTTATTAGAATAGAAGCATTTAAAAGCTCTCTATATTTGTGTATGCATTTTGTACTCATAACAAAAGGGGAAAGATACCATCAAGAGACTTAGCAGAAACCATTAATTTTCCACAGAGGTTTTAACCTCGCCTAGCATCCAACATGGAGAACCTCCCCAAGGAAACCATAAGCAGGAACACAACACATCCTGACAGAACTGAAAACTCAGTTTTTTGTCCTTTTCAACATCATCTAGCTGAAATTATTAATTTAAAACAATTTGTTTAATCATAATTTAAAAAAATAAATAAATAAATAAAAACTTTAAAAAGTAAACTGAGTACATATTAGGGACACCTGATATTTATCTGATTTCCTTATTGAAGACAGCTGCAATTAAAAACTGTTGAACGTAAAAACCGTTCAAGGACCTTAAATAGTTAAAATTTATGTTTCTTTGCAGATAACTTATTTATTGTGGACATATGTCAATTTAGCATAGTTTCTACTTCATTGTAATCCTATGTGTTTCAGACAGAATCTGCAAATAGATACCATTATCTTAAACAAACATCCAAAGATGTAATTTTGTGTTTTTATTTGTACATGTGTAGAAGTTCACTATGTCCACAATTTAGAGTCATTCTCCTTATATCTTTAAGTGCTGTTTCTCCACTAACTCCCACTTCTTGCCTGTGTGGGCAAGTATTTAACAGTAGCTTCAAGGCTGCATAGCTGCGACAGGTCCATGCGTGCAGTTTTAACATTGCATCAGTGCTAGGGCAAGAACGGAAAGAGCGGCACACTGTACTAAACTGTTGACTTCAGTACTGTGGTTCGGTGCATACATCAGCTATTCTGATAATGTAACATCCTGCACATTAGCAGAACTTATGGCCCTTAATCTGTGAGCTAAATGGCTTACTGATGGCTGCTTTATTGCATTTATCTTGTCCCTCTTTGTGTATATTAGATGGTGTTTTGTAAAACCTCATGTTTTCCAGCTATAATCATGAAGGGTCAGCAGTAAATGAAGACACAGTCCAGTAACATTAAGTGTTTAATTGATAAACCATGCACGTAGTTGCTATCCCTATACTGTGTAAAACTGGTGTAAAATTCATAATCTCAGTAGGTTTCATTTACATGCAGAATCATTCATTTTGCTAATAGCTGGCTTTGTTTCAAATGCTTTGGGATGCCTGTGGAGAATTAAAAAACATTCATTAGATTAATTTCCCTGAACAGTGATAATGGAAGTGGAGCACTGTGATAGCTATTTAAGATCTGTGCTTCAATCTCATTTATTTGCTGAAAAGACTCCAGGGATTTGCGAGGTGTGTGCAATGAGCGGTCATCAGCCAGTTTTTCACACGCTGCAAACTCCATCTTTTTATATTTTACTGTTTCTACATTTTTTCTTTTTTTGATGATCTCTGAGGTTGTTTAAGAGCTTTAAGACATTCCTGTGTTACAGTAATGCACTGCAACAAAGAAAAAGAAACACCTTTCTCTAATGGACATTGTTGAGCAGCAATTTGTTGGTACAATTAGATAGAAGAGGGCCTTCGAGGGAGGGAGTGGCTGCATTACATGTTCAAGTGTTTGTTTCCCTTCTTGATGCCTGTTGGGATTGATGAGTGTGTGCAGGGATCATGTTTTCCCTGCATGAGTGTGTGCAGGGAAAACAACAATAAGCAGAGGTGGAACCATTACACATAGATAAGGTTTTGATGTATTTCTGATTTATTCTAACAGACAGTCAGTGAGGAATATAGCAGCTGGGTCTCATGGCCAGTCAAAGCAAGAGTAGTGAATTGGGGGGGCATCAAGGCAAGCAGTGGAGGTAAATATTTAGCATTCCTCAGATGTCTCCAGTATTGAGCTACAGTGTTTGGGTGCATGTATGAACCTGTATGCATCAGGAAGTTTATGTCTGTAAAAAAAAAGTACTCTTAGAAGACTCAGATGAGGCCTCTTTAATTCAGCCAAACTCCATTTTACTTTTTTCTTAGGAAGCAAAAATGTTTTTTAGTTTAACTTCAATATCATTAGCATCATTCATCACTGCTCCCAGGTCTAATGAAGGAATTAAGTTTTTAAAAGTGAAAAGGTGGCCACGTACAGCACCTCACGGCCTGTGATCATGTCAAAAACATATCAAAAACAAGGAAGCCATTTTTGGAAGATTTCTCACTGTGTTAGAATGGTGAATGTTGTAAACAAAGAAATGTTCTCCTGTCATTAACCAGGGAACTTGAAATAATAACAATAATGATGAAGATATTTAGCAAACATTTTTGAAAGCTGAACCTTTTGCCTGGATGAGTCGTCACTTCATTGCACAGATCTCTTTTTTCACTCAAACTGTTGTGTAACTTCATCTTTTGTTGAACCACCTACATAATGTTTTTTTTTTTTTTTTTTTTAACAAATTAATTTAAAAAAATCACATTCTATTTTCATTGTAGATTTGTACTATACTTACATGAAGATAGCAGACAAAAAATGGTTTTGAAATCTTTCAAATGTGCATATTGCAGTGTCTCTTTCAAAATTGCACAACGTTTCGAGCAGCTGCAGTTTCAGTCTTCCTCACATCTACACTGAACGGGAAGCGAAACAGAGCAGTTAGCTGAGTATTTGTCCTTTATTTGAGTCCCACAGTTTTACACTGAAACCTGTTGCTGTCTTTAGTAGTATCTGATAGCCTTCAACAAATCAAAGCCAGCCAGCTACGTTGCCAAAGTCCACTTCCTTGAGATTTTGCTCTCAGCCTGTACAAACAAAAATGTGAGCTCCACATATGCTCCTGTCAGTGTAACTTGTTTCAGCTTGACTGTGTGCGAACAGATCTCTCAACTTGTACTCAAGATGGGGAAGTGGAGAAAAATCGCTCAGTTTCCAGTCATCCCCTGACTGAGTGTGTCTTTGCTCATTGCCAGTAATAACACAGTTGATCTGAACTGATTTGAAAGTTATTGAACGTAAAAAAGATAGGTTGGTTTTCAATTTTTTACCAGGAAATGAACACAGCAGAAATGTCTTACCTGAGTGTTTGCTGAGTCCCCCTTCCTCCTTGTGTGTCAGATGTCTCTCTCCCTCCGCTCTGTGTATCACTTTGACAGCACAGGCAAGTTAATTTAACAGAGTACCCTCATCTTGACCAACAAAAACACCAAAAGCCGTAAAAACAGCCCTCCTGCAGCGCTTCTGTCAGTTCTCACCACCCTGTCTTAAGATAATGTTGAGTTTTACTTCCTTAAGGAACTAAATTGCTATGACACACCCCTCCGCGTGTGTATGAGTCTCTCTCTCTGTGTTTCTCCCTCTCTTTTTCTCACTGGCCTATCTGCTGTTTTCCTTAGAAATTCAAATTCAGACTCCCAAAACCTGTATTTCTCTCCTGCTGTTGTTCACCAAAACTTTGCCGCTCTCACTTGATGCCTGTATCTGACCTCTCTGCTGACGTTGTGCCTCTGCTTGTTCTGACGAGTAGAAAAAGCTCTGAAAGAATTTGCCAATGATCCTGTGATGCAGTCGATTGAAAGGGGAGCGGCTTAACCCCCTTTGTGTGTACACACCTTTGGTGGAATGTAGCTTCTGTCAAAGCACCATGGCGCTCCCCATGTGTCTCTTTTTGAAGGTAGAATCAAAACAATGAGCAGCCATAAGCCTGCCTTCAAGTGCATGCACAGTCCAGGCTCAACAGCTGGATCTAAATACAGATTGTAAAGATTTTACACTTACATTTATTTGAAATAAAACAGTCTAAAAATTATACATAACATTCTGGCCATTATCATCTGTTTATTTTAATTCAAAATCTACACAATGGTACACATTAATAGCAATTCCTCTATTTTTACTCTTGTTTCACAATTAGAATCTTAGTTTTAGTTGTTTTTTTGAGATAAAATTATAAAAATACATTTATAAACATCAACAAACATGTCTGCCAGCCTGAAGTAGTGAAATGAGCCATTGTCAAATCAGGAAGTACCCCACCACTTCTAGATTTGTGTTTATCTATGTGTGTTGTCTGAATGACAAACAGCTGCGCTGAAGGCCTGTTGGCTGCAATTCAAACTATTCACAAAAATACATGTCCACTAAACAGTCACACATGTTAATTGTTGTCAGATGTTAGGGGTTAAAGGGCACGCGAGAGTCAGGGTGGATGAAGAGGAGTGTCCGGACATGAATCAGCCCACCAGCGTACCGTGGGGACCAAAATACACCTGCCTCTTTATTTCTGCCTCCCACTCAGCACGTCTGCGAGAAATCTACTCAAGTAAAGTTGTGGCTGCTACTACCTCTTTTGCAACTGCAGCAATGAGGTAGTCACCATAGCAACAGACAGGAAGTTGTGCTTAAGTGGTTTCCTGATGGCTTCCTCTTTATCGTATAATGACATCTCACAAGGAAACACAAGCAGGGAGAAGTCTGCTGAATATCTGTTTGTGTGCGGGTGAAAACACTTGACTGCGTTCATAAGTGCAAGTGTGTGATGGACTGTGTGTGAGACGACTTGAAATGAACCCCTTACTTGTCTCACTTTAACATTGTACACATGTTATGTACCTCCCTATTTGGTTAAGACATAATGGGAGGATCTTGTGTTATGCCACTTATCTGTCATTAAAAGATCAGAGAAACCTTCCTATGGCCAACCCTCTCTTACACATATAGTTACTCACATAATGGCAGTGTGTTCTCATAGAGTGACTAATGTAAGAATAATCAGCTTCACAACCACTGAGCTCAGAGAAGTGCACCTGAGGCTTTAGATCTGGAATGTGATGGAATATTTGACTTTCTGCTACTGGACTGTGTTTCCACTCAGTGCTAAAAAACAGATGGAGAGCTTGGATCAAGATAAACAGATGGAACTGGAATTCATCTCATAAACCGTCAACGTTCACCTTCAAACATTTTAGGATTTAAAGACCTCTACAAGGATAAAAACAGAGATTGTAAAGCCTTGTGGAGTCTGGAATGGTGACTGCTTACCAAATAAGCAAAAAGGTTATCTGAAAAAGAAAACAAAAACTTATTAAAAGGAGGAAGCAAAGGGTTTTGGCAAATTTTCACCAAGTTAAAAGTGTCATCTAAAATACCTATTTTTTGTGATAACTATAAAGTTCCAAAATAAAATAAAATTTTTAATTGTGGTACTGAGAAAATAAGAGGCCTGATTCATATCTGTTTTCCACTTTATGAACAAATCTAATTTGAAGAAACCACTTCTTAATGGAAAGTCATTGAGAAGTGCAACATATCTACATGTATCTGTTCTACAACTCAAAAAAGAAAGAAAGACACAAACCCCAAATTTGATGTTAAAGAAAACTTGTTTCACTTATGTATTTCTGCTTATTTTGGCTAAAGTTTGAAAGTACGACAGTAAACATTTGTATTATGAAAATCTAATTATGTTGGTTAAACTGCTCTATTGAAAACAAAAGTCTAACCAAATGCTACCAAATAAAACAAACTGTAAACATTGATGCTGCATTTCAAAAAATAAAAAAATAAAGAGGTCATTTGGAAGATGTAAGCTTATATTCAAGTGTTTAGTCAAGCAGCTCATCCTCAGTTTATGTTTGACAACAAGACTGACTCAAAAACTTACATTTAAAATGACCACTCCAGAAATAGTTTAGTATTATTAACTTTGTGAGAAAATGCCTGCATTTTTCAGGAATCTTCAATAAAAAAAAGCTACACAGCTGTTGCAAGAAAGCAATAAGTGAGATTGGAAAAACCAGGTACTGATTTATTGCTTTCTTGTGCTGACAGTCTCCTTCTCCAAATGATAGCAGAACAAATGAAACTTTTCAGACCAGATCTGTGAGGAAATTGTTGTGTTTTTGTTCTTTGCAGACAGCAGCTTTTTTATATAACATACTCCTTACATTGCAGGAAAAAAAAAAACATTCATAATGCTAAACATACCATGGATTTGTGGCCCTGTCTTGTGTTATCTATAAATTATCCAATTATCTATTTTTGATCTGATCTATTTACTTTTTATCAATATCCATTTCAAATGACAACTCCAACAGGAAACCATTTGGGGTTCCTGTGACTGAAACGCTGTATTTTCTAAAAGATTCCTGGTTCAGAAGGTGTTTAGCTTGACAATGCTGGGTGAAAATGTTTCTCTTTGTGTAACGTGGGGGGATCTAGCCACTTGAATAGCTTTATGCAAATCTTGTGTATAGAAATGTTAAATGAAGTGTTGACTAAAAATGTAGAATTCTGGCCTTACTGGAGGGGTGTTTTCAAGGGTGGACTTTGCGACTATTAACATAATGAAGGCACAGGAAAAACTTGAAAATAAAAACACAATAATCTTAACTTGTGGTATATGTACTAAGCCGGGTGGCTTTAACCTTGCAAAATTGCATAGGTATTTTTGCCAGAGGTGCTTCAGGAGTATGAGTAATCTAGGTGGCTTTTTCTAATCTTTCTACACCCAAAACAAGCGGGTTTTTCACATTCTTGGCACAAAGTCAAGTCTTCCCTTGGATTCCACCATGCCTGCCCCTTCTTACCAATCCAGTTTGCTGTATTCATAGACAAGATCTCAAGGTATAATTGCGGAGAGAAGGTTGTCTGGTTTTGGAAACTCAGGATCTCATCTTTACTCTTTGCAGATGATGTTGCTCTGTTGGGTTTCTTTAAGTCTTGAGCTCTAGCATGCATTGGAGCAGTTTGCATCTTAGCGTGAGGCTGCCGGCAAGAGAGGTAACTCCTCTAAGTCTGAGGCCATGGTTTACGACTAGACAAAGGTGGACTGCCCCCTCTGGTTTGGAGGTCAGTCGCTGCCTTTATACCTGTCTCTATGGTTCATACTTTCCAAGAAACACAGAAATGTTTGTGGGTCCCAGTCCCGTTCAGTGTTTTGCTGACTAAACACAAAACCTTTTAGAAACAAGTAATCTAAGAACTGGTGTAATGTAATCCATTTTCCTACTGAAGGTCAGGTCTCTGGCAACAACGTTTTAGATGAACTGCAGCTGCCTGATTGATTTGTTTTTCAGTAAAGTCACTGACATCATTTAACCTACTGAAAATAAAAGCAAGAAGAAATTTTTTTATGTCATATTTTGACAGAGAGGTTTTATTTCAGGAATGTTTTAAATAGTTGTTAAAAGACGGTACAGTTTCTTGTATGGCTGGTCTAATACATGAGTTGCCATTTAACACATAAAATATGGACGTTTGTGTTTAAACTCTTTATTCATTGATTTAGGTTTTCTGTGTTTGTGTGTGGTTGAATTAAACTCACATAGCAGTAATTTACTACATAAAAAACACTTTTTTTAAAATTGCGTCTTCACTCTAATGCTTGTTACATTTTCGATTCTCTATGCTGAGTCGGAGTTTGTATTTTGTGGAGGATGTTCAACTTCCTTTTTTCTTCAAACTGTTGATGCAAAGAGAGATATTGTGAAACCTGCAAATTCTCAGCCTTCAGGGTGGAGATTTAGTTCTTTGTGCTTTACAAAAATATCTTCATTTCCATAGAAGCTGATCATGCAATGCACAAAGTACTTCACTTTTACTTCACTTTTGTACATTTTAGATTAAACATACATGCAGATACCAGTAGCTGCACTATAGCATTCAGCATTTTATTTCCTGTTAGTGAAAAAATGAATGGACATTTGCTAGATAGTTTAATGTAGTAGTAAACTGAAGATCACTTCATATCTCATATCCACTGCACCATATCGCTTCCATCATCATTTTATCAGAATATTGTTCAAAACCAAATGTTTAGATAATATGAAGTAGATTTCAAGTGTTAGAGTTTAGCTCTGCGGTAAGTGAGATAGAAGAATGCAGTTCTGTGCTTGGGCATGTTGGCAGACAGATGTTCTCTTGTTTTTGAGCAAAGAACTGTTTCTGTTTCTGCAGCCATATGCAACAAGGACACGGTTAATGCATTTCTCTGGAACATGTTCTGACTTTGCCCCTTTGTTAGTGCTTTTGATATAGTCGGGGTTTCTTTAGCACCCTCTAGTGGGGCAAGAGGTAGCTTACTCTGGCTTAGAATCTAAGCTGTTGGTCCTTTACGGTTAGGTGTATGTAAACCATTTTACATTTCAGAACCTCTAAATCAGTAAACATAAGAACAATACTTTAGATTTATTTAGAGATCTTAGTACAAAAAATAAAAAATAAAAATACAGCCAGTGACTTTTGGATAACTGTTAAAGTTGTATTTAAGTCAATGAAAAAAAGCATCCATGGATTTTTTATTTATTTATTTATTTTTTGTATGCATTAGTAAGTAATTACAAATATGTGATTTTTTTTTTTCCAAGCAGAACAATATTTGCCCAAGCAAAGTCACACAAAAATACCAAAGTACATGGTGTATTGGACAATTTAAAATAACTGCTGTTCATGTCAGTCTGAAGGAAGTAAAAAAGTCAGTTTGTGTCTACTATCTGCTGGATCTCAATAACTGTGGTTGGTAGGTCTTTTTGGCTGCTGACATCAAGACTTCATAGAACATGCACAGGGATCTAAACGGTTCTCCAGCATGCTTTCTATCTACAGGATGCAGTGACCACAGAACTGACCTCCGCCCATGCTTCTGTTCACGTTTATTTCCTCACTGCTGTCATGCAACACTGACTAAGACAGAGTTTTTCTTCCCAGTTAGAAGACAGTAAAAATAATTTACTGTGTGAATAAAAAGTAGAGGAAATAAGATGTTAATTTTCATCAAAGTGTGAACTGTAATATTTTACAGAATTAGAATTCAAGCTACTTCACACTTTTAGACTAAAATACTGAGTGCATCAAACATTGCTGCTGAAACTTTTCTACATCATTAAGAAGAACTGAAACGTGCATTTATTGAAACACTGAAAAAAAAAAGATTAATTCCCTGCTTAATTATGAGACAAGTCTACAAAAACATAATTTTTTAATTTGTTCATCATGGATGAGATCCTCCACAAAACATAACTCCACTGTCATCCACAAATAAAAAAGTACGATTTTACAGTAGTTCCTGCAGGCATGATTATATAAACTAACAGAAAATATTTATATTTTTATCTGCATGAATTTGACTGAGAACTCATTTTTATCAGCAGCATTTGTCATTTGGCAGAACTTTCTGGATGCTAGTTAATAACTGTGCTGGCATCATATGTTGGCATGCTCTTGGTTTCCATTCTTAAGGCTGTATTTACAGAGCCATTAGAAGACAGTAGTGAAGCATTTCAGAATTGCAATGCCATGTGACATCGTAGCTGGCTGACTATCTGAGAAAATTTTTTTATTTATCTAGGAAGAAGTGGGCAGACTTTTAAATGGATCATTTATCTTTCCAATGCAGCTCTTTTTTACACTGGATTTTAATGTGGAAACAGAATTTTTGATAATCAAAATCTGAAACAGATAGCTAATTGCTGAAAAAGATTAACATTTACGTTAGCATAGCTGACTGCATCAAGTGACTGTGCTGCAATCTATCCTTCTAAATGACATGTAGTAAGAGTGCATTTGCAAAATTTCTTCATAGCAAAAGTGAAAAACAAACACTCTTTTAGCAAGAAGAAACTTCTGTTTGCGATAACAAGTGCACACATGCAAAGAACACAGACGATTCCTGGTTAAACATAATCATTAGAAAACTCTGGGATGTAAAGCAACCCGAGTTGTGCATATATCCTATCAATATATGCACATCGATGGCATATATAGACAGCATCAGCAATAGCCCATTGTTGGTTCTTCTGGAGCGGATCCCCTATTATTTCTCTGGAGTCTTTGTCATCATCTGTAGCTTGTGTAGATATCTTTGCAGCAGAAGTATTATTTTACTTATTAAGAATATAGGAGACATCATTCTCAGTTTAACTGGTAGCCACTCTGCCCTGTGTGGCATAAGAACACACAGAGAACAAGGAAGCTCTGCCTTTATTGACTTCCGTTTCACAAAGTAGTGCCAACCAAAATACAATAATGGCAAGCATTGTACTCAACAGCCATTCATTGGCTTTGTCTGTGTGAAAAGGACAGGGACAAGTGTCATCCATAGAAAAAAGCTCAAACTTGTTTTCTGAATACAGAATTTGAAGAGCAGATTAAGGAAAAAAACTAGTACCTGATATGCAATGAAGGCTTTTTTTGTTTTCTTCTCTACTGAGTTGTATCAAGGTAGACTCAGACCAAAAACATAACTCCAGACTGTTCTAATGAGTTCTTAATATTTCGGATACATATGTCTTTTTGTCATGAGAATCCTACATTTCTTAAGCTGATCAGATTTGTTTTATCACTTCTGCAGGATCAGAAAAAAGACACTAATCAGCCATAACCCTGTCTAATCCTCACAAATTATGGCCTTTCCAGCATGACTGAAGTTGATTTAATTGATGAAATGAAAAAAAATGCACTCAATTTTTTTAACCCGGTCAAGTGGCTAAATGAAAAAAAATTAAATGCTTACAATGTGATAGAAAACAACAGTTTATTTGATAACTGATATCATAGAAACATAGATTTTCACAGGTGGTTCATAATCTTGGAGAATTTTTCTTTTTCTGTGCAGTCTGGTTTTTTGGCATAAGACTCTGTTTCTAATGACTGGAAATTCAGAGTTTATCTTCACTCATTCGAGGGCCAGCTGCACCTCAACTGATTGTTGTCTCAGCCAAAATAAGCTCCCCATGGAAGTAATCCACGTTCAAATGATTCTGAACACCTTACATGTTCACTTCAGACTGAAGATATATGAAAAGCCAAAGAGTCCAGGCAAACTGCTTAGACAATGACACACACTTCCACTTAAATATTTATCTTGAGAGTTTTGTTTAGTCTTCTAAATGTACAGAAGTACAGCACCTGGAGTTTGTGGTGAAAAACATCACCATTGCAAATAAAACTTGAATTTAGTTCTAAATTCTGGCAGCATTCAGGTGAGTGATAGAAATCATGCTTCTGATCTGACTGGTGTCATTATTCTGATAATGGTGGGATTATCCCAGCAACTCACCTGAATAGCCTGCACTATTTTAGTGCTTTTCTGATGTTTCTTCATGTTATTAGTTTAAGTTTTACATAGAAAGATGTAACAAAAAGTCAGTAATGTAGCTGTCCAATGCTTTTAACCATTCACTGTCTGGCAACACCATTGAAATAGAGGTAGCATCACTTACCATTAGCACAAATAATTTGTTGTTTATACTGATGAAAATATGGTTTATTATGGCAATGGCAGCTTTAAATTATGAGGTTTGCAAACACAGAAATTGATAGTATTTTTGGAATTGTTATTTTGACACTTGTAGTTGGGTTGGGCAGTTACTTTTCACATGAAACAATTATTGTTGATTTGGGACCCCTGAGAACCTTGTAAAATCTTTTTTTAACGTTCCGGACACGACTCTGCTCTCCTCCATGGGCATTGTGCTCTCTTTTATATTTTAGATTCTGATTGCACATTACACAACTTTGACATAAATCCTCCACTCATGTATACCATGAATCACTGATTTCACATACTTTCTCACAGAAACTTTCATTTAAACAGTGTTGAATAAATGTATATTTCAGCATCATAAAGTGACTGTTAACACTGATCCACTGTGTAGAAAGTAACTTGCTTTTTCTTTCCAATCTTTGTCAGGAAAGCTGCTCTGGCTCTTATGACAGTCAGAGTTCATCAAAACCTCTGGAGAAGCCACAGTAAACACTAGACTATTGTTGCATTAGCAACAATAGGTTTACATGTGTGCAATTGCAATATTCTTCTGAAATAGCTACAACCTGATTAAATGTGCACCAAACAAAAACACATGCAGTTAAATATAAATGAACACACTCCTGACTCTATAATCAGTTCGACAGCGATTTCACCCAGGATATATTATGAATATTTTATTCTGTTCTGTCTGTGTTAGAGTGACTTGGTATACATTTGGTCATCTCATCCATTCTTAATGAACCCTGTTTTATGCATTATGAACTTTAAATTAAAGGGAGAAAAAAGGATTAAAATGCAGAGACTGTTGCCCACTCACTCTTCTTGATGTTGACCTTCTGCTTGGCACCACCACAGTTCAAACAAATCCTTCAAATGGGTATAGATCTGATGAAAGTTGTCCAAAATGTGTCAAATGTTAATGTAAACAGAAAGAATGATGGGAAATGTTCTCGTAAGGGCTAACATTTTTTTTCTGTGCAGCACAAACTACTGAATAACATTGACTGTTTTAGTTATAAATTATAAAAAAAGAGTCAGAAATAATCAGGTTATGATCATGTTTTCTTAGACCCACCATTTACACCTAACTGAGAAACCCACTGTACATGGAAAACAACTATGCATGAAATAGTTGGGTTGTTTTGTAATTAAATGGGATGGTGGATTTTGAGGAACCAAATGCAGGCAAAAGGCATACAAGGTAAATAAAATATAACAACATGATATAAATGAACTGATGAAGCAAGCCTGGAACTCTACAGGCAAGAAGCAGGAACCAGTAAAGTTTGCAGTCTCTACTTTATGGAGCTGATCATTTCTGAAGAGCTCAGGTTTTCAGCGAGTTGGTTGCAAATCAGAAGGTTTTCCCTTAGTGAGCAGAGCTCAGAAGACCTGAGAGTTCAACACGGTCCATACCAGAGCAGCAGTTGTGAAAGAACGGTGGGCTTTTTCCCCCATCCTCGTATTCAGGACCCCCTGTCCATCATGGATTTTTATGGGCGTCTACTCCAGCAGACATGAATCAAATTATTTTATAACCTTCTTAGCATGCCATCAAGAGTTTCTGTTAATCACCCATTTATTTAAGTCAGGTGTGCAGAGGCAGGAAAACACTTAAAACATGAAGGACATTGGGTCCCAGGAGCCAGGAATGAGAACCTCTGTATTAGATTGTTCCGTTTCTAGTATTTGACAAACAAGGAACCAGTGCAGTGTTGTGCATGACACAAATTAAAATAGAGATTTTAATTTGTGTCATGCAATGTCACTTTAAAATGCCTGAAATTTCCATGTTGCATGTTCATAGCACTAACATGTGTTACTCTTTTATGTTGCTTATCTTTATTTTATGTTTGTGTTTAAAAACATGACTGATCATAAAAATAGAGGTAAGACTGTGTAATGGATGCAAGTGACACAGGCAGAAACCCAGACTAACAGGAGGGTATTTAAAAGTGATTCACGAAGGTTTGAGGTTGAGGGTCAAACCGAGTTTCCTGCTGTGGTGGAGTATTTTAAACACTTGTGTTTCCCCTAATGTGCTTCTTGTTACCTTTCATAAAAGAAGATGAAGACCTTGCAAAGGCTGTGGTAGCACAGCGTGAGGTCTGGTGCACACAACTAAACTTGTAGTCAAACTTCGAAGGAAGGGAAGCGGAGATATTTGTGCGGGGTGCATGCAAGGTCACGATGAAAGCATGAATATTTTGTCTTAAAAACCTGAAATGTTTAACAGTTTTTAAAATATATGTATTTCTGTCTGGAAAATTATGTTTTTGTTTTAGAATTGCTAACTGAGAGGGTAACTGGTTAATTCAATTTCTCTGTTGCTGAATTAGTTACTATAATTAAAAAAAAACAAAAAAAAAACATCATTTATATTTTGCTTGAATAGACAGAAACCCTGAAAAAGCCTGAAATATTTTACTTCACAGGGGTTGACGGTCTTGATCAAACCTCAGGGAGCTGAAAAGAGTTGAAATGCAACACATGCAGTAGTGCACAGACATTTTGGGGGCAGATACTCAAGTGGAAAAAAGACAACCTTATGTTTTATGAAAATATGAGACACTAAAAATGCCTAGTTTTGCCTAATTTGCCTAATTTGCCTAATTTGCCTAATGCCTAATTTACACTCTACATTGTAAAAATGAATAAATGCTTTCAGGAGGGCACTTTGTTGTCCTAAGGAAAAGGGTTTAGCAGGTCCTTATGTCTATCTTTGCACATCTCTGAACATTTAATAATACTGGCTGTATAATGATTTAAATGGGAATGTTTATTAAAATATCCAGTTTTTCTAATACAGAAAAAGACTTTCAATAAAAAAAAAAAAAAAGTCATATAAATATATATCTCTGTAGCCATCATTGTTAAAAGGTGTTGCCATATTAGTTCATAGCTTTAGATTTGTTTTCTTATTTCTTTTGTTCTCTTCCCAGTGTAGTTTTTCCTTTTACTACAAAGGGAAAAGGAGAGCAAAACTGTTTTGCCCTGTTTTGCTCTCCTTCACACTTATCACCAATGTCATCCTCCTTATCCATCCTGCTTATGGATAGTCAATATTAAAGTGAAGTAGGGCTGAAAAATATGAAATAGAAACTGAAGACTCCAAATCTTCTTTTTAGAAGAAATGGCTTAATGGATGTGAGCTATTCAGATTGTGCATTATTTTAATATTTGAAACGCCTCAGCATATTTTGATAAATGAGGGTTTTCTCATAATACAGATTTTCTATATTAAATTTTTACAACAGCTCTGCCTTGAGCAACAGTGAGAACATGTAGAAAAATTGTTTACTTTTTCAGCTTTGTTTCATGTTGCTGTAAAACTCCACATCCTGGGAATAACAAGCAACTGAAGAAAAAACAAGGGAACAGAATGCTCCAAATCCATCAGTTAGCTGCTCTAAACCATAAAATGCTAAAAGGCACTCAAAAGTAGAAAAAAGCAGCAAGTCAGCGCTGTGTTAACCTGGACTCCAGCTGTGCCAGATAGCACTATGTTCCTCCCTGCTGAGATTTTCCACCTGTAGCAGACATCTGAGCTCTTCGAAAACTTGCCTTTTAACAGTTGGCTGTAAATAAAACTTAAAGTAGTTCATCTGTTTAGTCTTGGGGAAGAAAATCACAGAAGGTGTATATTTCTCTTTAGTGCTGTTTTTAAGAATCCCTTTGGAAAAAAAAGACAAAGTTTCTGTGTCATTTGAAAAAGACCATTGCTAATGATAAGCAACAGTTGCTTTTATGAAAGTTGAAATAATTTTCTCGTTGTGGGGTACGGCGATCACTTCATTGGGCTTTCAGTTTTGCAACTAATTACTCTGCATAATTACAGTGAAGTGCATGTCAAACTATGCTGCACTATGATGTGATTGGCATTTGAACGTTTTTGTCCGGTTTGTTGCTTTGCAAAATGCTAAAATGATCCATTCAAATCATTTAAATTGATAGACTGAAATGTGACAGATTTTTGCAAATATATCGTTTTGCCTGTTTTGACTTGCAGAAGCTGCTTATGAATTTTAATAGCATGAATGTTGAGTGTTTTCTGTTTTCCTGTAAGAACAGAAGAATCTGAACTTTCTGGGAGGATTATATTGTCACTGTTATGGGAATGCTTTCTGAAGAGTGAGCCAGATAATGCTTCTGGGAAGAGAGATTTACAAGAGCCAGCAATGTTATTAAATTGCCTCAATCAAAATGATGCAACCTGATCTATCTTGTCTGTATATATTATTCCATATTTTTTTAATACGATGCCAGACAACCATTTCAGTCAACCAACTCTTCCTTGAGATATTGCAGAGACATTAAGACTTTGATATAGGACATACAAAATAAGTTTTAAAATTTATTTTATTTAAGTTTTAGTTGTCTTATAAAATATGCATTAACAGTGGAATTACTGAATCCATGAATACAAATTCTATCCAGTTCAGTCTGGTCCTTGATCAGTCAAATTTGTATTGACGATACAAACTGATGTATATTGTTGACTCTATCTCAAAATAAGGTGACATTCTAGACGTGCAGGCCATGAACTTCTTTGGACCCCCACCATATCCACTAGGGGTCACTCTTACACCATTTTCTTTATTTCCAAATAGTTTCTCCAGTGCTGAGGGAAGTTAGTTTACAGGTTAAAACCAGAGAGTGACTTTGGCATATTTTTAAGGCCAGGCAGAAAATATCAAGTATTTTGCTGTTATAAGACATATATGGCCTTTTATTCATGTGCAGTTGGGGATTATGGAGATTTAATTCAGATCCTTCATGTCCTATGCGACAGAAATACCAGATTTGCTCATAAAAAATGATCATGCAAACATTCTGATCCTGAGGGTTAGTGGGTTTTCTCTGATCATGTGGAGAATTAAGAAGAGACCCAGAACAATGATCATCCAAACATTGCTTTCCTCCATATCTTGTGTCCCTGAGCGGTAACCAAAGAGGCACCGACAGCTAACCTGTAACCGTCTGTGGTTTATAATGAGCCACTCTCTGTTCCATTTCCTATGTTCCATTTTGCCTCCTTTCTCCTCATTTCCTCCGTCTTCCAAGCGATGCCCTATTTGCCAGGTGCTACAGACTGTCTTTAATGGTCTCCAGTCTCTCTCCAGCCTGGAAGGTCTGCTACTGCCTCTTTGCCATCGAACAAAGGGAGATAACAATGTGCTGATGGTGCCAACTACAACTCCACACAGATGCTGTGGGTGCTTTCATTAAAGATGACACACTCATCTTCTTTTGCTCAGCCAATATTGCACACTGCCTTTGCTACTTTCGTGCAAAACGAGAGGTTCCACTGTTTCAAAAGGTGTCTCTTCATGTCATTTTTCAAATGCTAACGGGAAGCCAAGGAACACCTCCCCCACACTACCTGATGTGAGCAACATAACGGCTTCGCACTTGCACAAATGGACACACAACCTTGTTTTTCTCTTCTCCAACCTCTCTTAGAGGTGCTATTTTTTCACTCTTACTTATACATGTTTTCATTCTTTACATGGGAAAGGTTCAGAAAGTTATTGTATCAAGTTCAATCAGTCTAAAGAAGCCATGACCAAGTCTTGTGGAAGAATTGGGGGTCGTTTTTATAAATAGAAATTTGAAAAATGTGCAAAAGTATCATGTATTTGATCCCCTTGAGTCAATACTGTAAAACCAAGTTTAGAAATAAAGCATGGCTTCCAGCTTTGTTAGAATGATATCAGCTTTGGACACATTGCTCTTTGCAAAATATCTCAAACTAGGTTAGAATAAGCAGAGGGCATCTGAAAACATCAATTTTCATTTCTTGCCACAGATTATCAGTAGCATTTTAATCTGGATTTAGATTGAGCTATCCTCGTTTGACTTTCACTACACAATCATCTCACATTTCCTAAAAAATACAATGAACTTTGTGTTTGTAAAGTGACAAACTACGGAAAGCCTAAAGGGTGTGAATACTTTTAAAGTTGCTGTACTATGCAGCAAAACATAGACAAATGGACAAACGTACAGGCTGAACAACATAAACTATACTGGTTTTCTCAATTACAGCCAGAAATCTCTCAAGACTAGTTTCTGCTTGAGAGATTTCTCTGAAACTGTACTCGCTGTACAGTTTCAGTACAGCGAGGCTGTACTGAAACTGCATGAATGAATCCAGGGTTGTGTAAAATGTCACAATCTGCCTTTGTGGAGGAGATAGACAATGCTCTGACCCCATCACTGCACCGAATGATAGTTTGTCTAGATTTGAGATGTCATTCATTCAGTCTCTGCACCCTAAACAGCTAATAATAATAATAATAATAATAATAATAATAATAATAATAATAATAATAATAATAATAATAAAGACAAATCTGCTGTATTTCTCATGGAGACCCATGATACCCCCCTTTTATCACTTTTATGATACCCACAGTGGACTCTGCATCATAGTGCTGTGCTAGCTGAATGCTAACAATGTCAGTGCATGTTCTGGCCCCAAGCAGAAACCAAAATTATTCTTTTTCTGTACTTATTATTTTTCCATAATTGATCCACAATTATGTTTTCACCTTATTTTGTCAGTACCTTCTCCTTCACAAAATAATTTATGACTACTTTCTCTTTGAAAACCTGCTTTAAATCTTCATTACTCTCTTTCTGTGCATTTTGGAGTTATTCAAAGACATACTTTGGCACTATCAGTGGGAGATAAATCCAGTTTCTCAAATCTTAGGCTGAATCCTCTCTCTTCAATTCAATAAAGTCCTCTGCTGCTGTTTAAATGTCTGTGATATGTACTTTTCTGGTATTACTTATTTCAACGGGAAGCTAATAGCACCTGACCAAGATGTGTTCACATTCATGCCGCCTCTCTGCAGGCACACCAACTGCAGCCGATAGAAATGCTCTGCTCTCAGAGGTGTAAAAATAGTGTCAAATTCTAACAAAGGCAATTCTAAAACCAGAGATAAGAAAGGTGTGTGGGGGGGAGCAGAGGAGGCGGATAGGATATGGGGTGTTGCAGACTGTTCAGAAAAGAAAGAAAATTCACAGCTCCAAAGTCTGCATATAAATATTCTATTAACTTCAGCAGGTTCCATAACGGCACGGCAGTGTGGTTACGCATTCTTTGGCTGGCATTGGAAATGAAATTATTGTGCTGGTGGAGGCATTGGTGGTGAAATGGCCGTTTCCTTTCTTCCAATTTTCTCCCCTTCCTTCCTTCGCTCCTTCGCCTTATCACGGGTGACACTAATCCAATTTCAGCTCTGCTTGTGACGGCTCTAATGTGGTTTTGTGTACCGATTCTACCCCCCCGAATGCAACCGAACAAACACACAAGTGGTCCATGCACACTTTGAAAGGTCACATACTGGACAGACACAGGAAATGCACACATTTTTATATAGGATAAACCACACACATATCTCTGAAAAGTACAGTAGCATATATACTGAACGAAGAAACTAAAAATATGAATAGCCCCACAAGATGGGATTTCATAGAAAAAGAAAACTGGACTGCAAAAAATGTGTGGCTCAATTAATGTTGCCAAAGAGGCCCTTTTCTGCTTAAGATACTTCAAAAATCAGAAGCAATATTTAAGATAAATTAAAAATATTGTTAGATCAACAGATGAGGTGCTAGTTTTGGTGCAATATTCCTTTAGATATCATGAACATGTCAGTAAATTAGAATATAGTCATACAATTAACAAATTTCAGTATTTCAGAACAAAGCACAAATTTTTATTGAGCAAAATGTGATATATTTTAGATGTTTGTTTTTATTGATTACAGCTCAAAACCAATGAAAACGCAGTACCTTGTTTTTTTTATTTATTTTTCTTTTCTTTTTCTTCTACTTCGGTTACCAGGAAATTGGTAACATTATTTTTTTTTATAAAAGAAAGTTGCTGTGCAGCATTGCTAGACTTCTATATTTAGATTCTAAAGATAAATCTGTGTGTTGAGAGGTTTTCCATTTATCCCCAGCAGACTAAAGTTGGCATTATTGCATCAGTCTCTGGGGGATATTTTGGTGCAGAAATTAGTCTCTCTGTGCCACTGTGATGGATTTCTCCCTCTTTGATTATTGAATCTTACTGTGGAATTGAGAGATGAGGAACAAGCCCAGGGCCTTTTGATTCCTGATGACTGACACTGAAGCTTGATGTTTGCCAGTGATGCTTTAGAGATCGCATTGTGGAAGCTGCAAAAGAAAAGAACACAGTCACAAATAAGCAAACAAAAATAGGTATTAAACTGTGTTTTAAGATAAAGGGCAACAGTAAATCTAACCTAACATAGATTTTAATAGTAAAAGAGAAGCCAATGATACACAAGTCATCTTTAGCATATTGATGTAAACCGTTCTTGCCAAGAAAAAGATATATTAAATCAAATAATTTTGTTAAGCACTTCCCAGAACTCTGACAAACCGATTAGTTCGTAGTGCATTGGATTTGGAGTTGAAAATTATTTCTTATTTTGTGCTGAGTTAATATTATTTTAAAATTAACACAATTACTCACTGTAATATCACTTTTTTTGTTTTATTTTGTTTTTCTGTTATTAACTCTATTGGAATTTGGAAATGGTTTTAGTGGTCACATGTAACACAAACCACAATGTACTTGTACTCTGCACATTGTGGAGTACATCCTGCACTTGTTGGCAAGTGCAGGTTGGAGGGTTAAAGTTAACTCAGATCCTTCAGGAAAGCTATTTACTGATCTGACTGAACCTGGTGTGAATAGAGCTCCACGATAACCAGTAATGCTGATAAAAATCAAACTCTTGTTGAGCTCAGGTGTCTCAGAGAAGGCTTCCTATTTTCATCCATATTGCGGGTAATCAGCATGTGAAAGGGCTTATTTTTTATTGATGGCTCATTTCGCTGTTGATTTCATCCGTTTACTGTGGAACAAAAGGGTGAAGGTATAATGTAATTTAATTGTTGTAATAGCTATCAACAGTCTCTTGAAATGCTCCTTTTTTGTGTTTTATCCAGCCGTCGGTTTGACATTACCTGCCTGTATTGTGTAATCAACTGATTTTCCATCTGCCCACGTTGGTTTTTATGGCCCCACCAACCCACATTGGACTGATTACAGCTGAAGGCAGATAATTGTTCACATTGGTAGTAAATCAGTTTCAGGTTTAAACTAAAAGCAGGCTATTATTTAATTCTTTATTTCATAGGGACAAGTAGGTACATTTAACATATTATATGCTATTACACTTGTAGCCATGGCTAATTTGTAAAGCTTGTCCCTAGAGGGCCCTTTACATGAAAGACCATTAAAACACAGAAACACACCTAACAACAATAAGCAAATAAACATGTCATGGCAAATTAGATATGATCACATCTGACTTATTTTTAAAACTTAAGATCAAATCTGTTTTATCCCCAGTTTGAATCCAGGAGTTCCTCTTGTTAGAGCCATAAAGAAAAAAAACAACAACAACAAAAAATGTGCAAAGATTTATGCATTAATTTCAATTAACAGAGCTTTATAAAATTTCTTAAATTGAATCACATTTCATTTCAGCAGAACCTGAAATTCAAACAGGTTTTCTATTCTAGAGTCTTCAAAACTCTGGAAATTATTCTTGGTGGTTTGATTATTGTGGCTTTTGCAAATACTCAGTTCAGAAAAAATCAAAGCTATTATTAAAACATTAGAAGCAGAAAATGGCAAACAACCCCTAATCATTCTGAAGTTATAGAAAATAATTTTTGCCAGTTTTACAGCCTTTTTTAACCATCCATCTATTATCTCTCATTATCTGCAGTCAGGTCATGTCTACTTGGGCCAGCTCCTCTGGGCGAATCCCAATACTTTTTCCATACTAGTCGAGAAACCTTGTCCCTCTTCTGGGTCTCCTCCTGGTGGGATGTGACCAGAACTCCTCACTAGGGAGGCGTAGCCAAATTCCAAAGCCACCTCAACAGCCTTTTGAACATAACTTACACAATTGAGGTTTGTGCCAAAGGCAGGATATTATAGGATACGACCTCTAATATGGACATACATTTCAGAATGACTTTAATGATTTAATAAATCACTTGATGACTACTAACTATAAGTTCTTACTTTGCAGTTTCCAAAAGTGCAAAGTACACATTCATACAAGTATGAATGTCATTCATTTAAATTTCATACAAGATTTTATCTTTCAAGCCAGTTTCCATTCATACTTCTCCATGTTTAGGATCTCTGAAATGGCAGTGGAACATTGGTCACATATGTGTGAATATTTGAATACTGAATATTTGCACTGAAAACATTTGAAGTGCAAAATAAAACAGCTTTTACTGTGACAGCACAACACTGTTGGGAGTACAAGTGCCGTAAAGTTTGTTGCAGAAAATGTAATATTGTTGAATACAGTCTTCAGCTGATCACTGATTGCCTGCAATTTCTATTTTTATTCTAAGAGTTTCCTCTGGGAATTGTTCAGTAATTGTGCCTCACCGTTAAAGAAGCCTCACTGGTTTCTGCGCAGCTGGATCGCAACATCTTAATGGGAGACAAGGTCAGGGATTCTTTGTTTAGATACTCCACAGAGGACAAAAACAGAAGACAAATTGTGGTGAAACAAAAAGACAGACGCTGCTGATTGCAGTATAGGGGTAATTGGATCACATAAAGGTAATTTAAAACAGGGTCACAGCCAGGCTGTGGTGGGCCTGCTTGTGTGTGTGTATCATTTTGTGGCATATTGTTGGATACACACAAGTCTGGTGAAGTAGTTCAGTCAATGCTTGTAAATCATTCTCTCAAGAACACATCAGAGATCATGACTGTTGTATTGTTTACATAGAAATAATAGATGAACTTCTCTCTCTCAGTTTTAACCACATTCATCAGAAACTGTCATCCAACACAGCCTGAAATCTACACTAACAGATCGATAACAGTGGTAATGAAAAGCTCTGCGGATAATAATAGTCTCCTGTTTGTTTTTAGAAACTGTTCTTTTGTAGAGATAGAATCAGCAATGAATTAGAACATCTATGTGTTAATGTCATTCATTTGGATAGAAAAGGACATGGCTGGACACAATTAGTTCATTTTTCTTACTACAGAACCATTGGCAATTATCCAAACATCTATTTATTATTATTTCATTTTTATTTTTTTCACAAATCAACTGGCGTCAAACTTCTTGACACTTTGTGATGTTTTGGAGATTTTTTAAGACTCAACAGTTGGTGTTGCCTTGTGCCTTTGACCAGTCTCTCACACACAGGCAATCTGCTCCTTTCAAAGCAGTTCCTCCATATGGTGTTATACTGTTAAATATTTATTTGAACCAGTCCATCATATGAAAGGTGCTCCATATGGTGTGCACATGATACAATTGATTATTAGATGTATGAAGATATGTTTTGATCTCTCCTGAGAAGAAAATAAGTAAAGGCAGACCATCATTTTATCAGTATTGAAAGAAACAGCTAAACTATTACATACTCACCTCAACACAAACGTAACATTAAGGTAGTTTTCTCAGTCCATGTACCATTAGTTCCATTCATTCGTCTATTGGTCTGATTGGCTTATCTGGTCCTGATTGATCAATCAATTGTGGCGATTGATCGATCAAGCTAAAGTTTGTTGTTTGCCAGCATTAATTACCATTGGTCATGTAAATCTGACCAATATATAAAAATTAATTCTTGTCCTGATGCACTTTTTTTCCGTATTGTGTTTTTCTGTTGGACCAAAAAGTGAAATAGGAGAAACCAAGCTTTTTTTTTTTCTTTTTCTGTTTTTGGTGTTATTAAAAACAAAAAACAAAATAATCAGCCAATTTGTCATTATTTCATTTTCTATTGCCAATCTAGAGAAGAGCAAATGATGCACATATTTTTCTAAAACTGCATTTAAAACGTGTTGTTTTGCAGTTGTTCAAACTATAACACATCTTTATCCAGATACTCATGTGAAAGAAAAAAAACGATTGTTGGAAAAAGTCAAATAAGAACTGGTATAGAGGCTCAGAGATGAACTTACACCACTTAGTGCTGAAATAAATGAAGTACAACATGACAAAATGTGAACCTAAAGAGGGAATTGTCCTTTAAATGTCCTTTGCAATCGGCTGAAGCAGATTAATCCCAGAAGCACTCTGAAGTGTGATGAGCTGGTTAGACCTTCCTGCCGGATAAACTAGCACAGTGCTTCAGTGTGAAAACTCTCCCAATCTATGCGGCTTTAGGTGAAGCCCTGCAGTCTGTAGTGGGAGTGTTGCTGTGTATTGCTAAAAATGAGTCTACAGGGCAGAACCAAACATGAACTTCACCGTAGTTTCATTTGCAGCTGGACAAGATGTATGAAATTAGAAATTTGTTACCTATGGGGTGTAACTTTTTAAATTGATATTCAAGAGACACCATGAACTTTAACAGAACAAGTCTTTGGTGGCACACTTCTTAAAACTGTAAGAGATTACCATATTTGGATTATTCAACCTCAGAACCCAACAACCTATTATTTTAAACCGAAAACAATTGGCTTCTTGATAAAATAGACTTTTTTTTTTTATAGGAAGACAAACTGTAAAACAATTTAGAGTCATATTTGACAGAAAAACCTGTGAATAGGTGAATTTATGAATACTAAAAGGCGGTGGTCCACTTTAGTGGACTTAAACCCTAAAGAGTAAACATAAATTCTGGTCAGTGTTCTGTCCCCAACAACATCACACTTCATCTGTGTTTTAATCTACCTTGTGCTCACTTTCTTTGTCTGTTATGTTTTTTTTGTGTGTGTTTGTGTTTTTTTTCATATTTATATTTGAAGATCAACATGTATATCCCCAACACAAACCCCAACACAACTGAAGTAAACAAGTGCTTAAGATGATGCGCGCTCTCTACCTTTTCATGAGATGGATGCTCATTTGCCTTTGACACTTAGTAACTACCAGTAATGTGTCGATTACTGACATATCAAACCTGTGATAGCATTTTTGTGAATAAATTATTGACAAATCTGGTTATTGATAAATTTGGTTTTGATCTGTTGTAAATGTCAAACATTTATGACAGAGATCCTAGTACAACCCTGAAATCCTAAGGTTTTTTGAAACAAAGGCACATTTTCCGTATGTATTTTGTTTATTCACTCAGACAAGCGCGTATAACCTCTTTCAGCTGAAAAAGACTGGAGTAAACGGAACATGTGCCAGAATAGCTTTGCAAAGGCCCAATTTGCAGTCTGTATCCCTGGTGTTGTTTAAACAGGCCCTTTCAAACACAATGCAATTTTTGTTCCATTCTCATCTGTTTTGCGCATTCTGTTTAAAATATTGCTGAGGACAAATCAGTCAGAAGCTTTTTTTCAAATTGACAAACATGTTTTATTTGGGTATCCTTCATATTGTCCACATTACAACAAGCTATTGTCAAGGCACATGTCCCACAACCACTTACGTAAAAACATGCTCTGATCAAAGTGATTATCTTTTGAAGTTTTTACATGAAAGCAAAGATGTGCTGCATTAATGATTGAATATAGACACAGGGTCAGATCATTGTCAATTTAGTCTTTTATTTCTGTGTAGATTATACATTATCATGGTGACAATAGAAGAAACACGTTTCAACAGTATTGTTTTTGTTTCAAATGGATTGTTTCAGTAAACAATCCATTTGGCTGTCAAAGCACATACTAACAAAAACTGAAAAGAACAAGAGCAAATACATAAATTGTGTCTGTTTTACAGTGTGTGATTTTGGAGTTTCTTTTTCCCATTTTGTTTGAGTTAATTCCTCACATCAGCCTTTCCAGTGAAGATTACTTTTATTTTAAAAGTCTTACATTTAAAGGTACAACTTGTGAAGGCAGAACCACTAAAAGGGGAAACTGTATGTTGGTTTATTTATTTATTTTTTTAATGAAAATCTGTTCAAGTTAAATTGATTTTTCTGCAACAAATCTGATTCAGGTTGATCTAATTTTCTGCTCCTTATGCTCTGTTGATTATTTGTTTTCTTCTTTTTAATAGGGGAGGGCTATTTTTTTGTTTCTGCCCTTTTCAGTACCCTAGAGATTAAAATCCCAAGAAATTTTTAATAGGATTTCCATTTTAATTTAAACATATTTGCAAATATTAGATGCAGCTTCATCTGTCAAAGCCATGTTAATTTTTGAAATATTTCTCTTGAAACAATAAATAAATAGTACAGGCTAGACTTTTACGACATATAGTTGTTTTTGTCTTTTTTTTTATTTTTATTAATTAGCAGGATCACTGTCTATTGTAGGGCTGTATAGTTTTTAGAATCATTAAAAGGTTTCGGCAAATTTGGCTTTTTGTTTTATTTATATGTATAATTATTTTACACAGAAAACTGTGTTGAGTTTTATCCCGAGTGTAAAATAATGTTCCTGGTGTTCAGGTGAAGTGTCTTTTTCCAAAACACTTCTTGTTGTTTAGTCTTTTTATGCCTTGAAAAGGATTCATTAAAATTTAACTCGAAGTTGCCTTGGTGTAGTCCTGCTCCATGCCTCTTTACCCTGTGTTTGAACCTCATCCACCAGCCTTTGGTGACTCTGAGATCTATAAAATTTATATTTTTGGCAGTGCTGAAAGTTGCTGGAGTTTCAGAAAGCCTTTTTTGAAAACTCCAACTGAAAAGTTTCCAAAGCTTTGCTAAACAGAGATGTTAATTAATCCACAATGATGAAATGTATAATGATTTTGTAAAAAGAAAACTACCATAAAGAAGGCAAACAAGTAAGGTTATCAGTCAAAGTAGGAGTAATAACACGCTACGTTAGGCAAGTAGGAAGGAGGTGGAAAGGTATTTCCCTTTATTGAGTGTGCACAATAATGAGTTTTGTTGGAAAGAAAAAATAGGTTATTTCTGTTGGTAAAACAAGACTTGAACCCATTTTCTTAAGCTATTTAATTTCCTGTGCTATTACCAGCATCCCATTTCCTCATGGTCTCTGTGTTCCAACAGTACAGATGCTTTGATAATCTGCCATTTTTACATCTAGTGTAATCTATTAAAACAATTCAGACACATTTTTAATTTTGCCTGATTTATAGAGCGAAACAACCTGGTTAGATGAAGAAAAAAGAAAAGTTAAAGCTATTAGAGAAGTGTACGTACCGTGAAATTCATCAAAAACATTACAATGATTATTTTTAGTAAAGTCTGCAACGTCTAACCTTCAAAGCACCATGCTGTGTTGAGTTTGCTCAAGAAATACACCGTTCTGTCCTCATGCTTGGCTGTGGTTCTTTTGTGCCTTTCCTCCTTTGGAATAAATCCTTGATATGTTGAGATCTCACTCTTCCTTTCCCTTCAGCTAACTAGAGAAAACCACATTCTTCTGGCAGATAAGCGTTAAAAAGAGCATATTTCCTGTTGTAGAAGTCCTTTAACTTGACAAAGTCAATAAATTCCTTTAATTTTAATGGTGTTGTGATTTTTACATTGTCAACATATTTTCCTGAATATTTGAAAGGAAATTATTTTATTTTTGGTATAAAATGACAAAACACTTTTACATTTAATAATGTTAAATTCCCAACACTGCCAGTGAATCATGGTGAGAGTCATTATCTTGCCTGGAGTGGAAGGAAAACTACCTAATTTACTCCAAGTTTCCAATAATTAATCAGGGTCACAAAAAAAAAAAAATTATATATCAATATTTTAAACCTCAACTGTCTGCAAAAAAGGTCCACACAGGAGTGAGCAATGTCTCACATTTGAGGGAAAATGTAATAGTCTGTTTGAAAGATTTCAGTTTTCATCTACTTCTAACTGCAGTGCTGGTTAATATCTCCAGATAGAGTTTTACTTTATTCATATTTGTCATGTGAAAACTACTGTGAAGTTTGAGCTTTTCCAAAGTTAATCCTGCTCATGAATGTGTCCATTTGAACAAATGTGTTCCAACACTGGTCACTTTACTCAGCAAGGCATAAAGGTTTGTAGTTTTGTGGTGAGAAAGAACCACTGGACATGCACACTTTGATCAATTCTTCTAAAGAAATGCTGCTGCAGAACTGATATTTAAATTTTTCTAATTAAAATCCCCAATTACTGCAGTTCTTCTGTGCTTGACCTGTGTCCAGTTAGTTCTCTGAGATGCCTTCGGCAGTGGGATGATATTAACATACCGCTTATTGCAGAACACAAGCATAAGTCGTCTGCACTGAAGGTACAGTGGATTGTTGTTGCCTTATTGTCTACCTGGATGCTGTATGTTTATATAAATTGAACACCTATAATTATTTATAGGTGTCCTCATCATTATCCAGTGTATCTGTGGTGTTGGATGAATATGTAGTTTTCCCATGCCTCTGATGTCAGATGCTTTCAGTGTGCCAAAGCACCTCGTGGTACCCACCTCATCCTTCTCACTGTCCTTTGCCAGCTTAACACAGCCATCTGCACGTTCATTTAGCAGCTTCTCCCCCCAGGGCAATTTGCATTTTTCTCATTCCTTCCTGTTTCTCCCCCCGAGGGAATCAGTCAAGGTGTTTGCACTGGAGAAGTTCCCTGAGGATGTCTACAAATTGAACAATTTGTAGTTTCTGTATTCTATTCACATTTACAAAATTGTCTCAAAATACTAAGAGCTTGTATGCAGAAAAGTATTTTGAAGATTCTAATTGCTTCTGTAGTTCAAAAGAAGATAACTGGACTTTCTTTCTTGGTTATTATTATTATTTTTTCTCTCATAGCTTTTAAGATTAATTACACCTGGTGGTTATTCCTTGTTGATGTCATGCACTAATGGTTAAAAAGCCCAATAGTGTCCCTGTCTATTTGTTATTTTTTATTATTAAATATTAACTATTTGTCTGGTCAATTGAATTTCAATGCTCTACGACTGTCAGTTACTAGACAAATTGATAGGAAAGTAGGTCAAGCCATCAGTTTCAAGTATCCAGCATACTGCTAAGTGAAGCTTTACCAATGCACTATAGGGTCTCATAAGATTAAGTAATAAGGGTCATTGCTGAAAAATTTCAGTTGCAGTTGATTTGATTCTTAAACATTGCTGCACTGTGTGATAGTCCTGGCTATAGGAAAGCTGCAGGACCTGTGCAAAGGAATTGTTTAACCTTTCCCAAAAAATCGGTAGCAAGAATGTATGCTACACTAAAATAGGTGGCAGAGTGATGGTGGAAGGTATTTTTTTTGTTTTTTTGCGTTTATGTTTTCCTGCACCAATGTAAATGAAAGACAATAGAGTTATAGGGTATTATGGATATACAGGTTTGGCTTTTCTATTCATGCACATTCTCCTTTAACCAAAAAAGAATTGCACTGACAATGTTTATGCTTATTGAAGTCATGTTTTTGTGAAAGCAAGCCATAAAGTACAGACTGTGCACAAGGCTTTTATCCATTTCATCTTTTCCTCTCTGTGAAAAACATACGTGCAGTTAAACAGTTTTGGCCAGTGTGGGAGTGAAGCGAAAATAAGAGAACAATTCAGCATAAAAAACAGCAGATGGTGAGGCATATGAAGCTAAAGGAAGATGTCATTTTGTTCTAGTGTAAAATTAAATCTGAGGTAATAAGCCAAACATAATGCAAACTGAACTGTGATCACATATTATTTGTGGAAATTCTCATTGCATTTTCTTTCCTGCCATTACTCATTTCTCTCATTCCAATTATAACCGTTTAAAATAGCCAAGATAGCTTTTATTGCCAATCCAATAGCCATCATGGCCTGGAGGTCATGTGTGTTAATATTTCATCTTCAGCCAAGTGAATACCATCTGCTGGGATTTAACATTCTTTTTATTTAATTTTAAATTCCAATACAATCCCTGCTGCTTTGAACAGAGATATCAAAACCATCTCTGAATGACAATGAGATTTATGAGTAATTAATGCTTTGGTGTAAGCCCAACTCTGTCCTTTAAAAGACACACGATAATCCTGAGGTAGGGATCAGAAAACATGCTGATAAAGAGATGCTCAGCTTCAAATTTAGGTAAAAGCAATGCAGCTTGCAATGGCTTGTCATCGGCTTGGTAAAGTAGAGCACAAATTCCATTTGTTTTTGCCACAATATCCTACAAAAGATTACTGAGTAAACGTAAAATGCAGCAATTTTACCTCTTTTCGGAAAATCATCCTTGGTGTCAACAACTGCATTAAGTGGCTTTGACTCTTTTACATTGGTGTGGCCCACTGTCCTCTGCAGAATTGCTTTTTGGCTGTATGAGGCTTTATGAATATTAATTACCTACTTTTAGTCAGACAGTTTATGTTAAAAGTTGTTTTCATTCTACATGTTTGGCAAGATATGGTTAAACTGAACTCGACTTTCAACAAAATATCTGATATTTCATGATTTACCTCATAAAAGAATTTTCCATTATTCACCTCAAGCCTTCTTGGTTTTACAGTATTTTGCCCTCCAGAAATTAAATCATAATTTGACAACTTAATTTACTCACAATTGCATTACTTACTCAAAACTTTATTCAAGCATAATGGCACACTTTTTTTTTGCTACTGAGCTCACATTATGACCAACAACATGGGTCATCACAATATAAAGACTAGTCTAAAAATGGCAAACATTACAAACTACATTGGGCAGTAGAGCACAGAAGAATACAATATAAATACAATCTTCTGACACGTTTGGTGCATTCAGTTGTATGAAATGTTGCACTAAATGTAAAGTTTCACATCAACAATTACAAAAGAAAAATAAGTGTTTTGGTGCTGGCTATCTGCATTAGCAACATTTTGATATATCTGTGAATAAGCACTTTTTTTAAAGTTGCTTGAAGGATGCCCCTTTCATGAGGAAGGTTGGAAAACCATAAAATAAGACAGTTAAGTCTGAGCTTCTCTCTTTTTTATCAGCCAATAAAGAAAGGTACAGTTGGACAGGCTTCTTTTTGAGGATGATGAAGCGACTGAAACACTGAAATCAAAAAGAAAAGGTCTGTTCAGTAAGTCATTCATTGGACAAGCAAAAAAAAACAAGCTTTTCAGATTTCACTATGGATAAAGGCTTGCTGAAAGAGTTTTTCACTCATTTTCAGAAACCAGCAGAGGTTGTTGTTGATGTCTTTGGCACCTGATAAAAGAAACTGAGGCTGCCTCTGAAACTTGCTGATAAAACATTGATGGCTTTTGTCTGAATAAAGTCTGCTCATGCACCATTAAATATTGCAATAATATACCTATGTTTTGTCAGCCAGCTCTGCAAGCACTGCTCTGTTTATGTTATGTTATATCACATCATTTTGCTCTAGAAGGCAGAGAGCACCATGTTCTCCCCTTTTAAAAGCAGATTCTATTTATGAAAACATAACACCCTGTTCTCATGAAATCTCTTGCCTCCTCTCTCCTATGCAGCCTCATCCAGGCTTCCTCTTCCCCCAGGTCACCTGGATACATCTCACAATTTAGACTTGTAACGCTATTGATCCACATGTAAACAGGACACTGTTCTCATTTCCCCATGTTGCCACTTCACCTTAACTCGTGCATGCAAACCTCCCTTACCTTTGCAGTATACTTTGAAAATGAATCACTAACCACATGAACGAATGTATGGGAATTTGTGATGCTGATGTAATGAGTATGCCAAGTAACTTAATTAATGTGAATTAATTATATTGGCAGGTATAATGCAGTATGTTAAGAAAAATAAAAAACAGTAGCGAAGTTGAATCATAAGTTTGTGGGTACAAAAATGTGTATTTAAAAATGGTGCCACTACCTCAAAAGTTTATCCTTCTTTTTTTCTGTATTTTAACATTTAAGATAAACAGACTCACTCTTCTTTTTTATTTCTAATTTTCCTACGCTGCACCTAGTTAATGTAGTCCCTGACAATAATAAACTGGAAGTCATTCACTGCGTGTTCATCTGCAGGCAACCAGCTCCATCTAACTGCACTGAGACCACTCACCCGCTGTTTCTCTGTTATTCTGGATTGCTCTGCTGTTCTGATGCTTATCATCAATTTCAGTTTGGGCCTTCATTTAATGGGCCGGTCCTATTTCACACTGAAAGGTAGATTATATGCATTATTCACATTCTAATATTGCGGCGATATTACAAATCCTCCCTCGCTTCTCGTCTCCGCCACATGCAAACAAACGCCCCCTCCCCTACACACTCTGCCTTACAGTGATAAAATATGTGCATAGTTTTTACAGCTTCATCAATCGAGGAGGCGCACAGAGGCATAAGAGGTTACACACAGAAGTTCCTTGAGCTTGTTTTTCTTGTTTCATCTTCTTCACATGACGATGAACTGCAGAGCTTTTCCTTTCCGAGTCTCCCTGTGCGGATTTGTGAACTTCCAACTCGGTCGCAGCAGAAAGTATTGCAAACAGGAAAACAGAGATGTGAGCCATGGGTAGGGGAAACAGGTTCTTTTATTTGTGAGTTTAGTAAAGAGGTTCAGTGCACAAGGCATGTATCTGAAGGCCTTGGAGGCTCCCCAAAGCAAGAGGTAAACTTGTCTAGCTGACCACAATGCATTATTTAGATTATAGCTGATGGAAGATGAGGGCATCTGCAGGCCAGCTGGGCTTGACATGAATTATAATGTTTTTTTTTCCAATGACAAAAAAATGAAATACATATATTTTACTTCATTAGCATGACGTCTTCTTAGGTGTTTGGAAAAAGTGCTAATTTCTTAAAAGAAAGCAGCTTTTCTGAGATTGCGTTTTTTTTAGAAATAGATGATTAAAATCTTCTTCTTTGTAAACATGACTGCTCCAAGAAAAGCCCTAAAGCAACAGCTTTTGAGCAAAACTAATAAATGACAATGTAAACAGAACTAAGAAATGTTCCACCACTCAGCCCAACAATTTATTTGAATAGTGAAAATATCAGCAGAAAAATCAACTATTTCCAGGGAATCAATTTTACTATCTGATGCTTTTTGTCAATCCGACAGTGCAGAAGGACATTGAAATCACCTCCAGCTCTCCGCAGACACTCACTTTTGAGTCCTCTCTGCTTAAAGCAAACAGCAATTTATTTAGGTTTAAATTTGCATCAATCTGCATTAGCTTTCCACTCACTCAAGCTATTTCACGAGCTAATTTAACTCTGTACCTAGACAGAATAAATTTAGCATCTGAAAACTGAGAGGATTCATTTATCTGCAGCATTTTATTTGCCCTTCCAACCATTATATGTATACTATTTGGTTGAAGTACATTTTGAAGAGCAACTACGAGCAGACAGACTTTAAAATGTATGGGTGGTGTCACATTGTCCTTAGAAGAAGGTTTTGAAAACTCCATCACTGTAGCATAGTTAGACCTGCACAATTAAACAATTCAGTAATTATTTGGCGAAAAGTCATGTTTGCACTTCTGTATAGTTCCTCAATGTAATATATTCTGGTTATAGTTATGTTGATAAATGTAGGGATGCCATCCAGTGGGATCAAAGTAACAATGCTAGTAACAACTGCAGCATAAACTTCAGTGTCTGTGAATTACAGGACTGGACTCACCATAGAGCACTTTTATGGTGAGGAATGGATTTCACAAAATAAAACTTCACATTTACATGGTGTTTTGGTTTGATTTCCAACTCTGGACTGAAGTGGTAATCTCACAACGTTCTAATCTCATGTTGTAAACTTTCCCTATTCAGTGTACAGGTTTGCGTGTGATCTTCTTGGCAACTCCTGGCTACTTTTACTGATTGATTTATCATAACATGAAGGCATGTATCTAAACTTATAATAATGCAAAAAATCGCTCTAATCAGAAGAGAACATGTTGCTTTGTAGGAATCTACGCTGTGATTTTGTCTCACACTGTTCGGTGTTCTGGCCCTTTCTGAGCTAAAAATATACATTTTTGGAATTAATCTGGGAGGTTGTAATACTCCAGATTAGTTTTGCCTGTAGCTCTGCCAATTTTTCATCATATAAGGGAAAAAAAAGGGGCTTTTTAAAAGCTGTATTTATTAGGTAAAATATTGTGTTTGGCGGCTTCATGACATCTGCAGAACAACTGGCAACACAGAAGGAGAGGGGAAGGAATTGTGTGTTTGGCTGTAACCTTTATGCCCCCCTTGATGACAAAATTGAATCAATAAGTTAATACAAAATATTGGAAATATAAGAGCAAGAAGTCACAGTCCACCTGCTATGACCTTTTAAAAGAAATCCAAGGAAGCTGTATCTAAAAAAACAAACAAATCTTATGCTGCCAGGATTGTCTTGGCTTTGCAGAACCTTTGCATTAAAGCAGCAGAAGGTGAGAGAATCTTACAGGATCAGTCCAAATCAGAGCAACAACCAAGAGTTACATCACAACGCTCACAGCTTCCTGAAACACCCCCTGCACTAAATGGACTTGTTTGTCTACCAAGGGGGTCCTGTCAGGAGCCCTGATGCCATTAATATTTGATGGAGGTAACCTTTATCGTATCCCACTGCTGCAGATGACCTTTTTCATTTTAGCTAGACTATATTCTTCAGTAACCTCACTTGTCCTGATTCTGGTTGGACACAACTCAGACACTAATTGTTTCAAGATCCAGCTCCAGTCAGAACAGATTGTTCTTATTTTATTCACAGAAATTCTTTTATGTAATTTAACATGCTATAAACCTGGGACAAAGTTACTATTTTTTTTTCATATCATGAAACTTCAAGCATGATGATGGCTGACTATCCTGTAAGGAGGTTTTCTTATTTGATGTATCATTGTCAACACATCAAAAAAATCCAGAAGGTGGTTCAACCAAAACTGAAACTTGTTATTAATAACGGCAGTTATAATTTCTAGAGTAGTGTAAAAGAAAAAAAACAAAAAACAAAAAAAAACATTTGTTCCGTCACAAATTTCTTAGGTTGACATTTAAGCAAAATCTGTATGTCCATAATACTCTATACGACTATTGTCTATCTGTCTTTCATTTACAATGGCGCAGGAAAACATACACACAAAAAAACCCCCAACAAAAAACAACCATAACCCTGATCTTATTCTCAGATCATCAAATTTTAATATCGACCAATAAAACGTTGGTAAATTTCAGTGATTTGAGCACATACTTTTCAATTAGCTCACATCCCTGTATGAAAATATATTGTTTTTGGTCTGATAATACTTTAATTGTGGTGTCTTTATTAGCTTAAGTGGGAAGTTGCTATAATTAATAGAAATACTGGCTTTAAAATATCAGTTTCTATGCAACCATTCATTACAATGTCTTTCAATTAGTACTGGAAAATGAGTTTCTTAAAAAATCGTTTTATTGACTATGAATATTTATTGAGTTGTCCTGAGTTGGACTTAATGTTGTGCCTTGAATGATTTCCCTGCTGCATTTCTAAAATGTGCCAGGATCCTTTATTATCTCAATTTTGTGTAGGCAGAAGACTAATTGCTGTCCAGCTGACACAAGTATTGACAGCAGGAGGATCAAAAGTTGGGCTACTTGTGATTATCTTCAAATAATTATTTATTTTGTTGGATTTTTAGATAAATGTTCTGAAACTGAAGATTGGATGTTTTTCCAAGAAATTCAAACTGATATAATTTGAATGCTACTGTTTTGAACTTCATCAGGTGTGACAATAACCGTGGCTTGCTGTGTATACTCCCCAAAAATGAGTTTGCATAATTTATTTTTTTTGTGTGTGTGTGTTATTATAAAACTTATTGTATATAATATTTAAAAAAAAAAAAAAAAACACCAAAGTAAATAGTAAGTATATTTGTGGTTTGTTTGATAAGTCTTATTGCTAAGCAACCATAAACGTTTCCATTTTAAAATGTTTATGGCAGGATCCTATCTGTTTTAAGTGTTCTGTAAATGATTGTACATTTTGTTATTTGTCTTCCACTATTCCCACTCTCTGAGAAACAGTCTTCCCTGCTTTGACAAAATTTGATTTCCCAGGATACATTCAGCAGCTAATCGTATAATTTAAACACTAATATTTTCAGATTATTATTATTATTTATTTATTTTTTTTTTTGCTTAAGCAATGCTTGCCAGTGTCTTGCCAGTTTTGAAATTAATTCACACTATACAGCTCTATATCATATTAGAAAAACATCTTCAGTTTCATGTAGTGAATACTTTTCTATTTAGTCAGACAAACGGAAAAAAAAACAACAACTACAACCTAGTCATCATCACACAGAAGTATGAGAAAACGTGTAATCAAGATCATGTCCACCTATCAGACAGAAACATCCGTTTTGATTCTAACTAACTTACAAAACCTGCGTTCCTGCTGCAAGCACATTATTTTTGTAACATGAACACCGAAAGTGGAGGAAAATGTTTAAAAACAAAATAGATCAGTTGCCAAGTGATAAGATTAACTGTACAGATCATGAACAGAAACTGGATTTCTGCCTCAATTTATGCTCTATTTTAACTCCTGAACATTCAAAAGCTTCAAAAGTGACCAAATACTTTACTCTGATTGTACAGTTTACATCCATAAATGGGTGTACAGACAATGTACTTATTTCATAAATGTCACTAAACACACGGTTTCACAAAATGGGCTTTAAAGGCTTTAGGTATACATTTCATGAAAAACATTTTATGATAACATGCATAGAAAAATATGTAACTTTGTAACTGAATTTACAATTTAACAAAGATTGTGTTTCAGAATGGTATTTGGGTGCATTTGTTGCAAACTTGCATATGCAATTTCCCTTTTGATGTGCTCTCGGTCTTCCATATCAAGTGTTTCATTCACACAGTGTCTCAGATTTTGTTACTTTATTTTCATGTCTCAGAGCAGTCTCGTAGAAAGCATATCAGTCTTCTTAAATGGGTCAATTTAAGTTGCTCTTTACGCCGTACAAGTTTCAGAAGACAAATAGGTATAAAATTGCTCTAGGCGACACTGGATAATGATTTTATTTCATTCGCCGTGCAGTGTCCGGCAATACTCGGGCAGATTGTTCTGGGAGCAGATGTGTTTGTGCCATTGATCTTGGCCATCTGATAAGGAAAGTCAGCGACAAGCTGTTAACCTCAAACAGTGGGAGCATTAATCCATTTCAAAACATCCTGCTGCTTTTCACCTCGCTCAGCTCAATTTTTCCTCTTGTGCAGGCTTGCTGGGGAGAGCAACACAGGCTCTTTAGTGTTCCTACCTGCCTCACAACTATTTTCTATCTACCCTCAAATATGATGAATTAGCCATTTCTTGAGGAACCATGAGAACTCCAAAATAGGCTGGTATTGGAAAACAGGGATTGGGTTGTTTCTTAAAAATCCAATGAATCACATTTGCTAGGGGCTACAAAGATTTCATGTGACTGCAGCTTTATACTGATAAGAGATTTAATAGAGAGTTTTATTGCCCTACAGCAGTTTACAGGCTTTCAGTCAACAGGTCAACCGGTTTCGTACAGTGCTTCTGTAATGAGAAACGGTACCTCTGAAAAGCATAAACCTCAGGGCAGGCCCCCAGAAAGATACAAGACTAGGCACTAATACATATGTTAAAGGAAGTTGCATTAAGGGAATTTTACCATTAATGATTGTTTTTTAAAAAAGAGAGCTGAAGGTTAATTGAAAGTGCCTGAAGGCAATTTATTAAATCACTTAGTATGAAACTCTGATTACGAATGAAAGGTGCGACTGATAACTGCTTCAGGAGTATTGCATGTCATTACAGGTTTTGCACTCAGTTTCAGCACACAGTCTGATGTGACAGTTTCTAATTTAGCTAAAGTCAAGGGAAAGTCATTTGACAGTCAGGATGACGACTGGAGGATATGAAAACTGATTGAAAACCTTAAGAGGTGAGTCAGGGAAAGTATGAAAAATATAAAATGCTGATTCTGATTCTGCCATCAATGTAGTTAAGCCTGTGTTTATTTTTAATAGCATTTCTAAAAAGGTTTATCCACTTGTCCAAGCATGGTTAACCAACAGGACATAAACAATGAAGTTAAATTCAGTAAAGTCAAATATTGCATTATATGTGCTTATCGTGTTTGATTTGAGAAAGTTTAATACACAGAGAGCTTCTAGAGTTGTTGCATTTTAAATGATTAATGTATATTTTGTAACAATCTACTGAGTGCTAACACTATTTGAACTATTACTGCTTGTTGCAATTTATTGTTATATATTTACATTTACAATAAAGCTTAATAAACCAACCTAATTAACAAGCTTTTTTGCTGAAATAAACATATGCTTGGTAGTTTGATTATCATTCCAAAAATAAACCTGGTTTATCACATAAAAGTCTGTCTATTGGCCTGATGTTGTGATATGAACACTTTTGTTGATGCTTTTCTTCAGTTATAGGTTTGCATTTGCGTCTATAAGGTTCAGGATTTGGGTTTGGTAATTGTATGTGGTACTGAAGTGTTGGGGTCAGATGCACTACAGCCATCACTGCACAATTGTTTTAGTTATTTAGTCTTTCTCCTGCCACTTGTGTTTCCTTGTGATTTTTATTTAGTGATCAGACATCTCCCATTCTTAGTTAATACATTTTGGTGTCAACACTGTTTCTTAAACTTGTTTTTTCCTATTTGCGTTGTCTATTGGAGGTTGTAAATTTACTATTAGAATAATTCCAAATTCCAGTCATAGTAAATGCTTTCCCTTTTAGAAGTTAAATCATGTGTATTTTCATATAAACATATTCCTATTTTTTTAGTTATTTGGTCTCTGTAGGCTTAGATAAAACTATAAGATTGTATATCTAGCTTGAAAAATGGGACACTGAATATTCCGCTTATCTGGGGTCGGGTTGTGGGGGTAGCAGCCTAAGAAGGGAGGCCCAGACCTCCCTCTCCCCAGCCACTTCTTCCAGCTCCTCCGGGGGAATCCCAAGGCGTTCCCAAGCCAGCCAGGAGACATAGTCCCTCCAGCGTGTCCTGGGTCTTCCCCGGGGCCTCCTCCCGGTGGGACGTGCCCGAAACACCTCACCAGGGAGGCGTCCAGGAGGCATCCTGATCAGATGCCCGAGCCACCTCAACTGGCTCCTCTCGACATGAAGGAGCAGCGGCTCTACTCTGAGTCCCTCCCGAATGACTCACTGAATAGCAAATTTGTAAAATCAGTCCTAAAACACTGGAAGCAAGTGAAAGGAAGCCAAAATCAATGTAATAGTATTTTCTACCACTTGTTGAAAGTCTGGCACTTGACTTATGTACAGTCTGGATGAGGTTTATTGAGGCCAATAAAAAACCTTTTACACTAATCAGGACAAAGAGAAACAAGAGCTAACAGTATGACATCTGTACAGTTTAATGTGTCTAAAAATCTTGTTTATCCATTTCAAGTAAAGATTATACTGCAGTGTTCCTGTATCTTAGACTTTGAGTCTTACTGACACTAAACATTAAAGGCTATCACTGTCACAGTATTTATTTTGTCATTATTCTGGATTTTGGAGTTTGGGTAAAAGCTAAATGTTGATAGAAAATATATCTTTTGTTATTCCTTTTTAGTTTTGACCACATAAATAAAAAAATAAAAAAACAGTTGGTCATTTTAATTGTTTCTGCTGGCAATAAAACCAAGTTTGTCATGCCTTTCTCACTTTAAACATCAGCATCTAAAGGAATATTTAAATTTAAACCTGGCAGCTGAAACATCTGTGATCCCTTAATTACTAAGAACCGGTGTGTGATGTTTTTCCTTCAGTGTTAAGTTGTTGTAGTTCTGAAAGCTTTTTAGGAGGTATCTTACATCTAAAATTGGAATATATTTATCTTGTATACTTTCAGCTTGACTGACTTCTCCAGAGTTTCAGCCAGCATCTGTGAGTAGGTCTACCTGTAAACATTTGTTAACTCTAAGCTGGTAAAGAGCTCCTCCTGTCCTCAGGTTTTTACAGTGAATTAAACATGCTCTCAAGTTTCACCAGGCAGCATGTTTGTGAAAATCCTCACAACTGTTCTTGAAGCAAGGAATTAAACCTGTTATCTGGGAAGAAAATACCTTTCAGAAAGTATTGCATGGCTGGCTGAGGTCTTATTTGCTTTCCTCTGATGTGTGCTTTCCGTGTGCCATAGACAAGCCAACCTGTTTAAATGTAACGATCTGGATGTCTGAGCATAATGCAGTTTGACCCGTTGTTAATGATGTCCTGACACTTGGTTAGCAGACCTCCCTATTTGGCTAAAGACATCTAATTGGAAGTGATAGAGTTGCACTTGTTTCTCACTCCACACTGTGTTTACCGGAAGAATATTTGGGGTGATGTGAGAGGTGAAGGACTAAGATGGTTTGATTGGTCCAAGGGCTACAGATTCAAAGAATATGTATAATATGAATAATATGAATATAATATGAACATAATATGAATATATTCTTCCTACTCAGCTCCACCTCTTCTGTGTTTGACATTATGTTTTTGCTTCTAATTGATATATATATATATATATATATAGTCATTGGAAAAGAGCTTCTAAAACAATTGCTGATGATTGATCAATGCCACTGGGTAAATCCTAAGAATGTTTTATTTGATTATTGAGAAAACTAAAGGAGGATAATGTTCATAGTTGAGATCTGTACAAAGATTGCAAGTGGTGCTTCGAGAAACTTTAATCAGGTCTTAAGAACAAAATTTACTAAAGGGCCCAGTATGGTCTGGTCAAAGTTAAACAGTATCATGGTTTGCACACACACTCGTCAAGGTCCTCAAGACACATTGTTCATGTCTCCTGTAAAACTCGTCCCGCTGCTTTTTACATTATGGGATTGTATATAGCTGTACAGTACAGTATATAGCTGTACTTTAGTAGAATAATAAACAACAATCATAGAATGGGAGGAACAACTACTAGAAATTCAGTTCAGAGGAGGAGGAAATAATGATTGATGCGCTACAACATCTTATTTTATTGTCCATGTTATTGGACGGCAATAAAAGAACAGAAGGTGTCGGTGCGGTGTTCAAAACCGAGCAGGGGGAGTACAGAGTTTTACCCCAACAGATGCGGTAGATGGATTGACAACATTGCTGTCTGAGCGCTTCTCTGCATAAAAGATAGGTCTGCAAAGTTTTGACAAAATAGTTTTGCATGCAGAAATGGACAAACAGTTTGCCAGAAGGCTTGAGAGACAAGAAGAGGTGGATGACATGGGGTTCAGACCAAAATGAGGCGATTTTGTTCTTAACCATTGTCTCGGTTTCCTCTCCCCAAGTTCAAGCTTGTACCATCAAGAAAGATTTTTATTTTTGCCCAAAGGGCAAGATTCAGCTTGAGATCTTTTATTTTATTTATTTAGCTATTAAGCTTTTAAATGATTGTAAATGAATTGTGGTGCTTGGATGAATTGTTACTGATGGAATTTTCCAAATCATATCCCTTCCACCACTTCACTTGACAATTTTAATAGGAGTTTTAGATTGTGATATGCTTGGTTTTGAATTTGTCTGCTGTGCATTGTGGACAAGCAAGTTCTTTGAACAGATGTTCTCATTGTGGGTAAAATAAATGTGACTTGTGTTCTGTTGGTTAATTTGTTAAAGCAACTGTAAATATACGAGGAGGTGCTGGCTCAGCATACAAGAGTTCATCTTCTATCTTGAAGGCAGGGAAGGGAAATTTCAGGCCACCAGGCTTGGTTGTCCTATAACTTTTAGAGTAAAAACTGTCTATAAACACAGTCCATCAGGACCATAGGGGGTTCAAACCTTTATTAACTGAAGAATCAGAAAGAACAGTGGAGTGCATGGTTTCTGAGCTCCTCCAAAAGTTTGGCATACCAAAGTAAACAATTGTATCATCAGCAAAGACAGAGTGTCTGCTTAACATATGTCAGAAATTGTTCAAATTCAGTATCAGTGGGACACTTTGTGTGGTGTATTTACAGAGTTTTGTCCAATGTGAAGCAGAATTTTTCAGCATTTCTAAAAAACAATGTGGCACCTGTGAAGCGTTCTTTACTTAAGCCTGTGCATCTCACACTATTGAACCACAAGGCAGACATCCGGCATCTGCACTATTCTGTGATTATAATTATGTAAGTATGGCAACACTAACATCAGCTGCTAACTCTTTTTTGAGCACATTTTTCAGAGCACCAGTACACTTTTCTATTTCTGAAAGTGCCATTAAAGCCAGCTTCATAAAATGAAGTAAGCTTTTTCTGTCCTTCTCTATCACCATTGTCCAGACATCTAACTCTATTAAGAACAGAAAGAAAAGAAGCTCTTTTCTTTTTACACTCATTAGGTGTGAGCAAAATAACCCTCCCTTCTTCCTGCAGCCATCTCACCTCTCTTTGACTCTTAAATCTGTCTCCAGGCTAGCCAGCAGTATTTGTGGTGGAGCTGGTGCCATTCAGCATGTGATCTTCCTCACTGATACTGATGTTCTGGAAAAAAAAAAAAAAAAGATTCTTTAACAGGAAAAAGAGGAATCAATGTGCTTCTATTTGGCTTAGACATTCTACTGCTTGTTATTGTGATACAGAAAAACTAGCAGAAATAGCAGGAGACCAAGAAAGTCTTTCTTTTCTCCTACATCTCAAAATGTTTGCTGCCCTTGATGCAGAAGCATTTTGAGAAAAAAAAAGTTGCAATTATAATACATTTTTATCAAAATGGGTTTTATTAACTAATTGTGTTTTGCTGCTACAAATAAATAAGAACAGTGGTGCTTTACAACGGTATGAGAAAATATAAAAACTTTCATACCAAAAAACTGTAATAGTCAGAAATCCTCCTCTGCAAACTTGATTGGAGTAAAACATGCAGATGAAAAACATTTCTATCACAGAAATTTAAGATATTTTGCTTGTTATCTAGAACAAAGAAAAACTACAGTCGCTTACTGGTTTCTCTGACTGGAAACATCTTGAATGCATGTATTAACTGAGATGCTAGCTCGTATGCTAGCATTGCTTCAGCACTGATCAGCCAGTCTGAGCAGAGTTAGTCCTGGTGGGAGGTATTTAGGGGGCTGTAGCTGTAGAACTATGTGAGACAGGAGAGGAAGATGGAGACATGAGAGACTGTTGTAGGTGTGCACATATGAAGAAAAGAGAAACAGGGATGACTGTGTGTTTGTGATAAAGTTAATAACAATTTGAATTGTACTGCTGGCCTAGTGGGGGTACAATGACGGAACATGCATTTACATAAGACAGTGAGTTATACCATCCTGTTTATGTTTTGATAATGTTGCCCCCAGACGTTAACTGTAGTTTTATCAGAATGTTGTGCAAATGAGTGTCCTTTGAAGACAATAGGGGGGCTTTAAACACTTTGTGACCAGGAGTCTTTGCATTCATAATCTGAGCCTGGTTGTGTATTAAAAAATACTGCCATGACATCATCAATACACAAATATACTTATTGTCTTCCTTCCTCTATTTTATTTAAATCTGTGCTTCCATCACTTTGTGACCTTTACAATTTTGGGCAACCTTTTTGGTGTTCAATCTGCTGATGTCAGACTCTGCTCACCTGGTTAAGTATAACATTAGCAAGAAAACTGCAAGTTCATAATACTTGGGAATGAATTAGCCAACAATGACAGCATTAGACAAAAGCTCTTCAATGAGAATATTGCACACAGTTACTTGGCACTAGCATTATATTCACAATATTGAGCAGTATGAATATGAAGCATGTTTTGTTTCAAATTTGACCATCCTATGTCATGTGTTTTAAATGCTTCTCTCGATCTAAAATGTGTTCAACAGAAAGGAAGCTTTGAAACTGCTGTTTTTTTATAAATACTGAACTATCTATGGTCATAGGGGTTAGCGACCACAACCGCCTGTAAACAGCTGAAACCCTTGAATACCTAAGACTCCCTCTAAAAACGTTTAGAACTGCCTAATTTGATAGTTCAAACACCAAATATGCATCTAATGCAAATTGATAGACACAGTAGAAACTGTCTTAGCACTATAGCAGAACCTTCCCTGTCTCTGCTGTTGGTGGTACAGCCAATTAGTGCTTAGGAAAATAAATGATGCCCCTTGACTACCTGTCAAACAATAAAGTTTTAAGTTGCATTGCAAATATATCAGCCTCAAATTCTTTAAATATGCTCAACAATAAATCTGCGAATAGGGCTATTTCCACAATTTATTTTTGACCAAACCGTGAATGGGTGAGGATGCTTTGCAGAACAAATGTGCAACATTTGCGTTTTTACACAAACGCAATTTACACAAATTGCGTTTGTGTAAATATTCATGGACTAATTCAGTCTGAACATGTACAATTTTAAACTATAGGTGCTTAAATGCAGTCCATACTTCTTAAAACAAAATAATAACACTGAATCAAAAATTCTGAATCAAACAGAAACTGCAGTGCCAACTTTAATCATCTGCGAGTGACCTACTCTGCAAGTTTGATGTACAAATAATACCTTCCATTCTTCTGATGATTTTCCCCATATTAACTGCCACCACTTTTTATACTGTGAACATTAAATTTGAATCAATTCAAACTGGTAAAATAGTTAACAGTTATATTGTGATTTTTGTGCTTGGCATTATTTATACAAATTCACATTGCAAAGATTGACGGTGTCATGTCAATGTGTTACTGGTGGTCAGCACTGAGATTCTGTTGTTTTCATTCCTTTGCTCTGTTAGTGGTGCTGAGTCTTGTGAAATAAATCTTTTTAATGTTTCATTGATTAATAGCATAGTGGCACATATTTCTCTGAGTGTTTGAACTCATCAGACATATCCACTTTGCATACAGAGTCCTCATATTGCACTTGTGAGTACTGTTATCAGTATTGTATAGATTAATGCAGAGGGATAACCATGTGTGACCGTCTGTTGTGCTATGTGAGCCTGTGCTGAGGAGTGTTCCTCTTTTCTGTTGGTGGAGATGGGACCCATCCATCAGCTGAAGGAGCAGAATAACCAAGAGTGACATTCAATTACAGTATGCAAATGTGTGTTCTTTATTTATTTATCAAGGCTTCACCATTCATTTACTCAATTAGCTATTTTGGACATGCACTATCATGAGGAGATTGCAATATGCTTTCCAATAACAACCAATAATGAAATGTATTATTAGCAATAACATTAATGGAACAAGTGAAGTGAGAATCCTCATCACCGTTGGATGAATGACAAATTAACTACAATAAAGGGAAAAACATAGAACAAGTACTTGCAACAAGATACCTGTTTGACATTTAGGACCCTAAATTGCAAATTAGGAGCAAAAAAACTATAATAATTCAGGTGCAATAAGTGGCCATGTTACACGCAATCTACAAATATGCACATGTAATTGATTTGATGTGCAAAAGTAGTGCAGACTGCCCCCCTTTTCATGAAGTTTTTTTTTTCATGTGCTACTGGCTGTCATCATGGAGGGTGCTGGAAAGTGGAGTGGCCATAAAAGAATGATAAAGTGGAAAGTTATTATGGTGGAACTAAGATAACTATTTCATGTAAATAGATTTACAATATAATACAATGCGACAGTGATCAATCAAAATTGATCTCAAAACAGCTGATTTAACATCAACAACAGTCCACCTGAACCAATCCTTTCCAATGTGTTTTCTGGCAAAAAAAAAAAAAAAAAAAGCTTGTTTTCCTCACTGTCACCCTTCCCCGGAGCCAAAAATTAACAATGTGAATAATGAAAGCCCTGATCTTGAAGTCTACCTGCATCTCCACAGTGTCTGAGTGGCTCCATTACGGAATGAAAAGTGAATCTCTTTTGTTGCTTCCAGATTTGCCCATTATTAAGGAAACCCATTAAACGACAGAAGGTGACTTTCCCTTTCACAACGATGACACATGGAAAGAGACCACTGTCGGGTTGGAGATGGAAGCGACTGATGGGACTCAGGAGGGGGTTTTGACCCAAGAGGAAAGGGGTTATTGATTGACTGAGCCAGCACTGCATCCCGAGCTCTCTGTCAATCACTTGTAGACCCTTTTCTTTGCTGCTCTTTTTTCTTCTGGCCACAAGTGAACTACTATTTCCCAAATGCTACTGTGTCCTAATTTAACTTCATTACTGTGTGGCTGACATCGAGGCAACAAGGGGGGGAACAAACTGTATCTTTCAACCCTGCATGTTTGCAATCCACTGGATGAGCGACCTTTTCTATCGCTATCCATCCACAGCTTTCCTCATCTTCTCTTTGCCTTCATTCGAGTTCCCTGTGGTTAGTCTGTCACTGTCTTTCTTATCCTTGTGCTCTCCCCATGGCGCCCACAAATGCAGCTCAGTAGCATTGATAATGGCCTGACAGACCACAGTGGTGGGCTTGCATCAGCTCCTCAGCCCCGTCCATTCTTCCTCAAACCTGACGTCTTGCCTTTGTCACCAAGGTCACCTTGCTGCCTGTCGACTCAGTGAGAGAGGCTGTCAGGCTGAAAATGGGAGGCATTCACCTGCCTCCTCTAGTCTTTCTACTGAGGTTGCTTACACTTAGTGTGTTCAGACTGTGTGAACAGGTTGTAGACAAAGTAACAAATGACACGTCTTAAAACAACTTCAATTCAAAGGGCAAAGTGAGCAGTTCCACAAACTTTTAAGCTATCATCATGTTTGCACAATACTATTATTTGAAGAGAGACAGATGATTATTTACATGGAAAACAGAGGTGGCAGGCAGTGTGGCTCAAGGACTACTATAAAGTCGGGAGATGAATCTTAAAATAACATAAATCCCAGGTTAATGATGTTTTTGCTAGTCAGAAAAATCAGAGGCCAAGTGTTATAAGGGGTAGGGTTACGCTAAAAAAAAATTACTTGTTGACACTGGCACCAGTACTATTCAGATTTACTTTGTTAACATTATTTATTATCATTTCATTTATTGAAATACTATATTAACATATTCACTACCTGACCTCATTCGCTATGTGTGTGGAAGATTGAAATGAGATACTTATCAGATTGACTTTGGCACCAGTAGTCATTGTTCTATTATTGCTTCTGACAAGGTGATGATATAAATGTTTCTAAAAGATAATTTCTGTGTTAATCTGTACCAGATGAATTTTATTCTGAAGTGAGTGAATGCTTGAATGATACAGGTAAGACGAATTTTAAGTGAATGTTTCCTGATTCTTCTGTAAATATCTCCAGTTTGTCCTGTTTTTCTTAGTCAAAATGCTTTGATTCTGGTGGTAGAATCAAACAAACACAAGGCAACACAGCATCACAGATTGGTATAGTATGAGCTCTTTCTGTGGATGAGGAACCTGTTGGCTAGCATTTGTCAGATTGTTTGAGGTACCCACAAATCCCCCATTTTCTTGGGATTAGTGGAGTAATGTCTTCCTTACAGCAATAGGTCATTGTTTGCCAACTAAAAGGGAATTAACTTTAAAAATGTAGGATCACAAAACACTTAACACTCGAAAATGCTTGACAAAGTTGCAGACAATATTTTTACACTTTTTTCTGTAATGGTAGTTGTACATCAAATGTTTGTGTGATGTATTATAAGACGAGTCTTGGTATCATTTAAACTTAATAATTTTGTAAGCAACATTATCATGGTTATTTAAATATGCTGAAGATGCTTGTGGTGTCTTGAGCCTTTATGCATATTAATTAGTTATAATTTTCAGAATTGCCTAATTTTTATTGAGAAATAAAATTGACAAATCATGATAGTTTAGTTACCTGTAACTCCACTGCTTTCTTGTCCATATTTGCTGTAAATACAAAGCCTGGATGAAGCCCTACACTCAAACAGACACCGTTTAGAGTCTATATAAGATTTGTAAGGGAAATAGACTTTACTATGCTAATTGTATCCAGCAACCAAAGATTGCAAGGACACTCAAACCTAACCCCATAACTTAAATGTAACCCCAATTAGGTTACAAGAAAAATGCGGCAGCCTCTTGAAAACTTTGTTGTGCTTCTTTCATATGAAACTGTCAGTTCTTTGCCCTCTCTGTGGTATTTGCACGGCCATTATAGATTTAACACCTACCTTCAAACTCAAGAGTCTTGCACTTTTGGCTGTAGCTGGAACAGAAACACTTGAAAGAACTTGTTAATGCTCCATCTGCTGTGTGTGTAATGTGTGGGTCATGTGAATTAAAATGAATTAACCCATCCACAGACATATTCAGTAGAAGCTGAAAAGTTAACTTATTTCAAGAACTCTGTTCACTAAGTGAACCACATTATACAGATCCAATAGACACAGTGACATTTTTAAGCGTTTATTTCTGTTAATTATAACAATCTATGGCTTACAGCTATGAAAATACATTTAAGATTAGAATTTAACATCAGACTTTTGAAAAATAGATTTTCAAAAGTTGTAATATTTATTTTAGTCATTTTTAAAAGATATTTTCAGTTTAACAAAAAAGCATCATTTGAAGGCTTATTTGTATGTCTGTAGCTGATTAGAGTTCTGAATTTGTACTTTAGGAGCGAGATACTAGATGTTGCTTGTTTAGCTCAAACCAATACAACAGCTTGTGTTTATATGTGTTCATGAAGAAATCAGCACTTAATTTATCTGAAAATCTCCAACTCTATCATATAAAGGTTGACATTTTTATTTATTTTACTACCTTTTGTAAGTCACTTCAAAATTAGACAAATATAATCTGGGTAAATGCAAAATAATCAAGTGATACTTTTCCATTTTAGAGCCAAAAATTGCATTTGGCTCATTCTTGTTTGCTGTATGATTTTCCTTCATTAGCTTCTTGTTTAAGGTTATGGTACATAATCTCAAAAGTCCAAACTTTAATTAGACTACCAACTCCTACTGGTCATGGGTGTGAGTGGTAAAGTTGACCTTAACTTTTCAAATATGTTAAATTATGATTTACTTCTTCACAAAGTCTGTGCTTGTTTGATTAGCTTTTTCCATAAAATAAAATAAAAATCTTTATTTGAAACCTGCATTTTGTATTTACCCAGGTTATCTTTGTCTAATACAAAAATAGCTTGATCTGAAACATTTGAGGGCTGCAAGATAACGCCTAAGAGGAAATGGTGATATTTAAAAAACTATATGATACAGGTTTTAATTTAAACATATTGATTGAAGCAGGTGCTTTACTCTAACCCAATATGTATTAGTTCCTTTAGCTGATATTCCATCCTGTAATAATTAGAGTTCATACACATTAGGACTTTTTTATTTACCAGCCTTCTCCCTAAACTTTTTTAAGTGAGTGGCTGAGATCTACATAAAACGGACAGTGAGAGACGTACGACTGGGAAAGTTTCTTTTAATATATATATTTGTATGTAATAAAATATTATAAACTTTGCTGTGGATTCACAGCGAAATATAAAGGGACTGATATCAAGTCTTCCTCTGAGCAGTTGGCTCTCTTGACCTGTATCATTAATTTTTGTTGCTGCTTTTTAGTTTCACCAATGTAGAGGTTTAAACCCTGGACATTTTCACTCACTATGTGTCTGAGAACCTCAGGAGATCTCTAAGCACAACATTCATTTGAATTTCCAACCTAGCAACACTCTCAGACTGACTGGTTCTCCTGATCACAAGGACGCAAACACCCAAACAGAGGCTTAGAGTACCTGTACATACGGTATAGTTCTTCAAAAAGTGTTAGAACCTCTATATTGGATAGAGTGGCCAGCAGCTGTAAAAATGTTTGGCACTATATAGAAGAGCAAGTGTATCAGGTCAAGAGTGGTTCAGTGGTTCATGCAGTGCTATTTTATCAATCTTAACTTGTATCAAAAACCAAATCAGAAAAAAAATACAAGAGAGGGATATAACAGACCCACCAGTGCCTGAAACCCACTAATTCAGAAAACCTGGTCAAAACCTGAGTCGGTTTTTGTCTATCACAGCAGAACGCTCCTTAACCTATGTAGATTAGATGCACCAGATTATCCCCAGAAGAAAGGCAGGACAGAATGTCCTCTGAAGACTGACCGTATTGTGATTTGGCCAGTCTCATAGAACTTGTCATTAACCCAGTGCCTGTTGATCAGTTCAACATTATTTTCTCCAGCTTTTGTTTTAGTTCACTTATCATCACTACTCCTTAGACAAATTCACTGTCTCCAGAAACCATCATGAGGATATCTCATTTTTGTTTTTACAAGACTCTCCTGCTTTTTTAGTCACCCTGGCCTCAAAAACATAATCCACATGAATGATGAACTGCTCTGACTCACATAGTGAGTCCTGCAGCCCTTTCTGTCTTTTCCATATACAGTAAGTGAGACTTGAATCCTGATCTCTCTCATGTTCCACCAGAATAACATGATCTTCAATGTGTTTTTAGTCATTACTGCCACATCGTCCTTATGACTGCACTATTGATCTTCTTCCAGGTGTCATCCACTGAACTGCTGTCAACCTCAATTCTGTGACTAGTTTTAACAATCAACTATATCCACACCAGTAAGCCCTTTCTGTTAATATCAGTTCATTATTCAACATTGTCATAACTATGATTAATGTTTCATTGGTCATGTTTCAAAAGCAACTCGAGACACGTGGGTTTTTAATGTATATGTAAAGGAACTCAGTGTTTCAGCAGTTTTGCAGTTTTCTGGAAGTTTGTTCCAGATTTGTGTCGCACAGAAGCTGAATGATACCATCCTGGAACCCAGTACCAAAATGTGCAGAACATTTTTCAAAAACATAAAATAGTAAAATAGTAAATAGCTGAACAGAAACAAAACTGAAGTTATTATTTTTGGACCTAAAGAGGAACGATCTAGAGTCAATGCACAGCTTCAGTTATTACAACTAAAAACCAGCAATCAGGCCCGAAACCTGGGAGTAGTGATGGACTCTGACCTGAACCTTCAGAGCCACATAAAGACAGTTACAAAGTCGGCCTT
>CAEGAD010035609.1:0-10860 GCA_903067055.1 Poeciliopsis paucimaculata | reverse complement strand
TATAGATATAGATAGATAGATCTATCTATATATATATAGATAGATAGATATATATAGATATATTTTAGAATGAAGTACTTTAATTAAGCTTCAGTGTTTCATCACATTTTCAGTCAGTATGTACGGTTTTGAGTCAGCAGTTGGTATTTGCTGTGAATATCTCATTGCCTCTGGTATTTTTATTAAACTCTGGTCCCCATGGTTGAGTTAAACTCAAGCTGAATCACTTTGTTCATTAGGAAAACCTGCTGATCTTCTATAGTCACACTGAAATATGTAAGCAAATAGTGTAGCTATCAATGTTACAGTGCAGACCAGAGAGTTTATGTCATGTTCATGTTTGCATGCTGGCAAGTTGTTCCTGAATCCACAGTCCATATGAGTATAAGACCTTAAGCTTGCAAATTAGCCTCTGATCATTTTTCACAGGAATAGAAAAGCACAATAGGAATAGTAGCAGACATATTCACTTCAAAATTATTTTAGCCATCTGAGACATTCTTTCATTTTGAAATATCCTTCAGAATCAAACAATTTTAAAGCTTGGAGGATAGAAAAAGTTGGTTCAATCTTTACCACCAGCCTTCAACAACTTCAGTCCTAAGAAGACAGACAGAAACAGAGAAATTCAAGAGCGTGTTCAGGCAAAAGGCGAGAGGACACTTACATACACATTGCTGAATGAAAAATCCTCCAGGGTTAACTTCTTTCTCTTTGAGCTGAGGAGACTGCTTGGCGTGTTAAAGACCACCCTTCTGCTCCGCCACGAGAGCTGCAACTATCTTAGTTGTAAAAACAAATGCTCACGTGAATAGTCCACTGTGGGTCTGAGCAGAATCAGAGAGTGAGCCAAAAAAAGGAAACATAAGGACGGAAGAAGGGAGGATAACAAAGAATAGCCCCTTTAAGAAGGTATGGTCCTTTATGGTGACTCCCCCTTTTTTAGCCAAATAAAGTACAAGGGGAGTTACCTCTTTTTTTCTTCCTCCAAACCAGAGAATAAGGACTTCTCTCTTAAGCTCTGCCTTCCTTCCTACTCTCAGCAAGAGCGAAAGTTAGACCCGGCTTTAAACAACTGGAATGTGACAGCAGGAGAGAGAGAGCGCGAGAGAGAATGAGCTGGAGAGGGAGGGACAGAGAGAGGGAGACGTGGGACATGTGTAGTGTCCACCTCCACTGCTATGTGAGTGAGCAGTCAAACAGAATCACAAAGGGGAGGGACAGAGCAAGTCACAGAAGGCGAGGGGCTGGTGTGGGTGGGTGTAAGTGTGAGAGAGTGAGCACGAGACAGACAGAGTTGGAGAGCAAAGAGAAATGTCAGAGTGTAGCTCCGGGAAATGACTTAAGAATTTCATTCAGCCTATCCTGGAAAATCTGGAAGCGGGATGTGAGTGAGCTGGAACATGCTGCTAGGAGCTGCACGTAATTGAAGACACACCTCAATGGCAGATGATGAGATCAGAAGATGAGATATTCCAAGCACAGTGTATCTAACTTTTAGGACAAATATATTATTAGACCTGCAGTAGGCAGACATTTGGGAGAAACATAACCACTCATTTACTCTAATGTTGAGAGGACCATGTTTTCTTCTCAATATGTCATTTGGAGCTGAACTCTGGCTTTTAGATCCAAGGAAGCACAATGAGGCACAACAACCAATGGCTATTTAGACATAGAGTATGGTGTTGTGAAGGAATGGATTAAAGAGAGGACTTTCAGTACATCTCCGTATGTATGAGGCACGGCAGCTCCACTTACCTTTGGACAAAGATGCACAATGCATAAATCAAAAATAAACTGGACATGATGTCAGATACTGGATGTAAAATAGTCTTTGTAAAACCATAAAAAAAAATAAAAAAAACTTAAGCTACAGGGCTATGGCTGTTTTAGTAAACAGCTCAATAGAACATCATTGTAATCTGGACAGGTTGCCAGTCCATCACAGATTCTAAGTACGCTTATAATATATTCTCCAAAATAGTCTTTGGCTAAAAAGGACTTTTTCTGCAAAGAACATTAGCAAACAATATAACAAGGACTAAAAAGCTAAAGAATTCCAAACAATATTTATTCTAATCATCTGCTTTGACAAGTCAAGTGGATTGTTTCCTTAAACTGTTCAATGTCCATGTTAATATTTTTAAAGATAAAATAAGCTGCTGTATTGATGACAGAAAAGCTGAACAGTGGAGTTAATTCCTTGTGGGACTCTTTGAAATTGTGTAGAAGTTAACAAACTAAAAAATGTCAAAATGCCAAAAATTCCAAAAATAATTGTTCTTATTTGACTCCTACCCCCAGACAGGCCCTCTCCTCACACACACAAATATTGCTCACTGTCCCATAATCCCTCTCTCTCTCTCTGCAGTGGATAAGGAGGCCCTCTTCCTCTGCAGGAAGAAAACTGAAACCAGCCACAGACTGGAAAACATTAGTCTGCCCCCTCGGTCTTCTGATTCAACATTCTCCGCATATAAATGAAAACAAGAACGAGTCACTGATTGAAAAAGATGTGTGTAGTACTTGGGAAAACAATGCACAGTTGCTGTATTTGAAAAATTTGGTTAATATTTGTCCAGATTTTCCTATTTTGCGGTTTGAAGAGCAGTGGCCCATTTAACAAAAAAAAAAAAAGTCCATTTTTATATGTGCTGAGTAATACATTTGCTTTTACATCCAAGCACACATGTGACTGAGTGAATGTTAACATATTCTGTCTATTGTGTTACCTGTCTAAAGAAGACAAATGGCTTACGGGGTTGAATGCAGAACATTCCTCCACTCTGGAAAGAGCTTCCTATGCAGAGTGCTGGAATGGCTATTTAGACATAAGTGGCTCTGGCTCCAAGCTCAGACTTTAGAGAACTTGCCAGTTGTAACAGACATCATTGTTAACATGAAACCTGGCCTTATTATGAGCCATAACAGAGAGAGAACTTATTTCTGAAATAATGGGATGAATAGGAGGACAAAAGGATTATTTTCCCCCTAAAGGCTTTGATGAAGTTCACAACATTATTGAGAAAAACAATAGTGGGCAGGAAGAAAAGAAAATCCACCCACAATAATTCCATTAGCATTTAGTCAGATGGAAAATGACGTGATTAATGACTCAAATAAAGACAAATACGGCCTTAGAACCTTTGGCAGCTTCAAAAAAACTGGCTTATGTTTAGTAATTAAAGAGACAGAGCTTTGCACAATTGTTGATCGGAAATCAGCTACAAAATCTCTTGGTGCAGTTCTGTCAATACTATTTTTGTTAAAAATAAATATTTTACTTCACACATTTATTATTATTCGAAAGGAGCAGAATATGCTGGGCACATAAACTTAAGTTGCTTTGCTGATGCATGTGACAGTGACTAATTGTAGACACAAAACACTGAATGAACTTTGATTACTCAGATTAGTCAGGCACTTTGTGGTAAAGCAAAACACTTTGTTAGCATTGGAATAGACAGAAAAAACACAAAATGAATGGTCACCACCTGTTGATTAGGATACATTTGGACTAGTTTTGCTTAAAGTGGCATGAGGTATCTGCCAAGGCGAGCAGAAAAAAAATCAGAGGTGATAAAACACCTTTTCTACTTCATGATTCATTTATTTTTATTAAAATTTAACAGCCTCTCTCAGCTGAGATCAACTAACTAGGCATTCAGCTTAATGAGAAACATATGACTACAACACATTCTGTAATGTCAAGTATGGAAACATTATAGTCAGGGAGGACTTGTTTGGTATTACTGAACTGTTCAGACATCATTTTACGCAGGCAAAGCATAAATTTGACAAATCAGTAAAACACGGAAACTCACCTGATGTTCTTCAACCTTATCCACTGATTGTACTGATTGCCTTATTTTTTTATTTATTTTTTGCTGGACAGCAGACTGTTAAAATTGTATTAAAATTGTTAGCATTTTTGGTAAAGATATTCAGTCCACATTTTGGCAATCAATTCAATGCTCCATAACAAGATAAACAGAATCAGTTTCCATTCATAAATACGTAATCACATCAAACCAATAGAAATCAATCATATGGACAAACTTAAATTTGACTCTATTTCGCTTCAATCTCAGTTATAATACTCTGAGTATTACAACTCAATTAATACTGTCGAAAAAAGTTTTAAAAAAGTTATGTAGATAAAGAAGCCCTGCTAACACAATATTTCAAAATCACTTAAAACATATTTTTATTCTTTATGTTTTCATCAATAAAATTCTGTTGTTTTTTTTCCCCGAGTGTGTTTGTTCACTGCAAGAAATAAATTCCCAAACAAGGAAAGCAATGCTCCTAACATTGAATAATCTGTGCCACAATGATTGTTAACCCTGACAATCCACAAAAATATATGTCACTAAAAATATTTCTAATTTATATTTTAATTTTATAATATGATCCAAGTGTCTTTAAACATTGAATTATAAATCCACAATGTTTTTAGCTATACAGTAAATATTTTTCAAAACTCTTCAAAATGGGTAAAACAAATGAACTTGCCTGCATATAGTGTTGATCTTCATAAGTGCTGACCTAGTTACAAGAAAACATCCACGTACTAAAATTTTCCTGTATCTACTGTACATGCAGACAAATGTTTGCAAGTTTTGAAAGCGATGAGAGTGACAGGGGAGGGGGAAAAAACTTTCTCCATTTCTATCCAGTAAGCTTTGTGTTACTAGAATGGAAAGAATTCACAGGGATTCTGCGGTTTCCACATTCAGATAAAGATTGTTTTCAACAGTCTTTATCTAAAGACTGTTGAAAACAGTTTCGGGCAATTTTTCTTTGCCCGAAACATGTATCTAATAAACTAATGATGCAAGAACATTTTTCAGTCAGTCTTGAGTTGAGTTATTGTGTACTAGACTGGTTCTAGTACACGAGTACATGCTAGTACATGCAAGTCTGGCTACCCCAGTTCCATTTGGAACACAAAAAAACTGATTAGAACCACGCTAAACGGGTTTTGGAGATTAGAGATAAAGAACGGAAAGCCCTGTTTTGACTGATAACTGTGTAAAACGCTGTGTCACATACACAGATGTGTGTGCAACCATCTGTGTAAATTGTAGATACCTGAAAAAAGAAAAAAAAAAGTATGGTTTAGTGAACACACTATAAAACACGTGTGTTTTGGGGTTTATGTTGACCAAAAATTCAGCTATACAATGAGCTATGAGAGAGAATGATGAGTCCCAGCAGCAGCCACTGTCTGCCTGGCTGGGCAGCAGCTTCATACAACTGAGCCAAAATAAACATCTTCCCCACAGTCTCCTCTGCTGACATGAAATGAATGTTCGCTAGTAGGCGGAGTATTATTGTTCATGGGTGCCTGTGTCTATGTGTCTTGGCCCACTTCTGCAAAACCATTTGTGACTATTCAAACCACAAGTTTCTGAGTTACATCTTTATCTTCCTCCTTTCCCCAGTTGCATATAAGTCATCCCCAAAGCAGCCATATCTAAAGAACCACAGGCTCCAATACTGGGTTTGTCTTCCGCTTAAAACACTGGCAGTAAACTCAGGGGTCCATCATTCTGCCACTCACTAAATTTTCTTCACAGACAAAAGGAACAGTTACACAACAAATACTAAAATTATGAAAGCGCAATGTAATTTAATTTATGTTGAAAAATATGTCTAACTCTAGTGTTCTTTCACTAAAAAGTTCTACTATGACTTGTTTTTGTCTTTCTTGGATTAATTCAGTGATACTGAAATTTGGACCCTGCTTTTTACAGAAGTATTTATTTATTTATTTGTTTATTTGTATTTTTTTTTCCTAATACATCTACCCAATCAGTTTCTGCTGATTGGGTAGATCCAAAATGGTTGACTTTATAAACACACCACTTGATACTGTAGCCAAGATAGCCAAACACAAAACAAAGTTTGTACACAGCACAATCAAAAATGTTAAATGTTTTGGTGTTAGTAGACTTTATGCAAAGGCAGAGTTAATTTTACTCTAATAGAGTCACATTCTGTTTATGTAACTCTGGGGTGTATTATTAGTACCTAGTTAAAATCCAGTGTTAAAACAAAGTGTTTCCGTATGAAATCTAGAGGTGTTAAAATGGAATCAGTAACTCTTGACTTCTTAACTTTGAACTCCTACAGTGGCTGTAACACTAAAATAGTTAATTCACTGACTCTGCCCCCAGAATCACTGGTTCGAAGTGAAGAAAGCGACAAAAGCCAAGTCAATTCAGTTCAATTTAATTTGGACCTGCTGGATTTGTTGTGTAGATTGCTGATATGATATGCTAAGGATGATAAATGTTGATGTGGTTCTTCCAATAACGACAATGAGTTTATGAATAATAACAGTATTAAGTCTTAATGTCAAAATTGAAGAGGTTTGAAGACTTAAGGATGAAAAATGTGCATCCTGGCCGCTGGCCAGGCGGTGAGCTGGACATATCTGTTCTGGACAACTAGAGTAAATCTGCCACTGTATGGAGGATTCTACGAAACAACTCCTGCCTTTTTCCCGTGTATTTTCATCCCCTGGATTATTTACAACCAGTAGGTATGCAGCATGTACACCTGTAAATAAAACAAGGCTGTATTTTTTGCTCTTGACAAGCACCACAGTCGCCTTGTCTACTATGTAATACATCTGGAAAAGATACCATTGCTCGTAACTTACAACCTTTTTCGCAGAGGATAAGACGTAGACACTGCTGCATGATTTACTTAACTTTTCATGAGTAAAACATCTGACAGTAATGCTGAAGAGCACCTCAACAGTTTGTGGTATAGACTTCAAAACAGGCTATGATGGTTTTATCTATTATTTCACATAGAACAGATCTGATGTAAAACCTACTAGGAGAGTTTGGAAGAGCCTCTCCTTCATTTTGATATAAGTTCCCAGGCTTTAATACTTCTTACGGAAGTAAAATAGGAAATGCCTTCGCGATAGTGAGACCATCTTAAAACTGAGATTGATTCAGAAAGATGGAGGAATTTTTTTGTTTGTTTGTTTGTTTGCTTTGGGTTCATCAGTTTATTTCAGCTTATCATGATTAGAATGATTGTTCATAGATCATGTTTAGTTAACTTTAGTTTCAATTTATAGCGACTTTATGTAGAACAGAGCAGCCGCTGGGCTTCCCTACATGCGGCAGGAATGTCATTATATATAAAGTTATTTCATGAAGGTCTTCAAATAAATAAATGACAATTCAGCATAAAGTTATTAATCAGCACTCGAATACATTTTTCACATATCATTACAGTAGAAATACAAAATTAAATGGATTCTTTTTTGGTTTTATGTTATAATTTAACACAAAGTATAATATGTAATTCTTAGAGGGAAAATCATATATGGTTTTAACCAAAGCTGAGGTTTTGGCTGACAAACAAAAGCTCTGAGTGTGGGAGAACACTAACACTACAAAAAAGAAAAATGTGAAAAAAATTCAAGTAGAGACAAATATCTCTGTAAAGCACCTAACCCTTAATATGACCCGAAATATACATTTTACATTGAGCATATATGCTCTGGCAGGTTCTTACATGTAAGTCTTTATTTTGTTATTTTGTATGTGCCGTTCGTTAAAAATAATTAAAACATTATTTACTCATTGTTTTACAAACAGTAACTTGAATTAATGGTCAGATTGGGTCGAATTTACCACAATGCTTAAAAAAATATATAATAGAAATATGTCATAGTCACAAAAAAAGGCTATTGTTTAATTGTCTTTCAATACAGGTCAACCTTTCAATATATCTAAACAACATAAGAAAAACAAAACGTCAAAATGTCGCTTTGTGAAAAACAAATGCTCCATAGAAGACTCGTTTATCCGTCTCTGGTAGCTACAATGAAAGCAAATATTTACTTTGTGAATCATTGATAGAGTTAAATATTTCTTTTCAACCCTAGTCTCACCAATTATATGGCGTTACATTTGTTCTACTCACAGATACATGTGGCAGTTCTGGGACAAACAAGTCACAGAGACTTCCTCCTGAGGGAGAAAATGTAAATGAAGCCTAGCAGCGGAAGGCGTGCAGTGTGTTTATTCTGCTGGGAGACTGAAGGAGAGTTCCAGATCATTTGCATCTGTGTCATTTCTAAGGAGCGAGTCCATCCCTTGAGCTAAGGGAAGAAGAAGCTGTGAAGCTTCATAAATCACAGGCAGGCCGGGGCTGATAAAGAGTCTTCGTCATAAATCAAAATAATACTTTCACAAATTCCCTAGTGGAAATACAGCACCTTACAAGGGTATTTACACACCTTGAACAGTTTGTGTTCAAAATTAATTTGAACACAAACTTCAAATTCATTGAACACAAAGACCAACACAAAATAGATAGAACAACACAAAGTACCCTATAACTGTGACCAGAAAACTGTAACAGTAGATAAAATGTTCTGGAGCATTACTGTTCCAACTGTGCAAGGACTGGAAATTTTGTACAATGCCTGGATGGAGAGCATCTGTGAACAACAATTTTCCAATCCTGACACAGCTTCTCAATTATATTAAGGTCTGGACTTTTAATGGGACTTTCTTTATAATGTTATGTGTTCACCCATGTTTCCTAACAAATCATTGAGACTTTCATAGAACAACTCAGATAAAAACATGCAGCCAACTGCAAACTATTTTAAGGCAGTTGGCTGAAAAGCAAACATATTCTTTTAATTCAATTTCATAAATTTTCACAGGATAAAAACTTTAAATGTTCAGGGCAATAAATATTTATGCAAATAACGGTATTCATTGAAGTATTGGCGCGCAAAGCCTTCATGGTGATTTGATTTTTCTGGCATACATCAAAATGTCATGCAACCTTTTTGATGTGCATACAATAACTCTTAAACACAAAGTTCCCTGTTTAGATCATCGAAGCTACTAGAGCTTATTCACACATGATTAATTTTATTCACCTCTCCCAAGGAACAAGATGGAAAGACAGAAACATAAATGCAAATTGTTGCAAACCAGGGGTGGACTCCCAGACTCCATGCGCTGCCCTTACACTCAACCACCAATGAAAGAGGATTCCCCTTAATTACCACGGTGCCTGAGCCCAGAGCCACCAGTGACTTCATACACATGGGGGATCTACTCACATTCAAACATCTCCCTCTTGAACCACAAACCCCCAGCCTCCTCTAAACAAGCTGCACATTTACAGACACAACAATCCTAACTGCTGTAAAGATAGCATGCTAACATCTCATATCCTTCCTCTTTCTGCCCTGTCTATAAGACTTTTACACAGGCACTCATTTAGAAATTGCAGCACTGGAGCTGTTAAGGTTGACTGTTGAGTTATCAGTGACGGATAAGGGAGATCAGACAGAGATTCGGGCCAAATGACTGCGTAAACACAGCTGAACAGTCTGTGTATTTTTGTCTGCAGAGGGAGGTTGTCATCGAGACAAAGGCTGCATGGATTTATTGAATGATTGTTGATGGTATTTAGTGATTAGTGTCGAATGGGAGGGGGTCTCGAAAACCAGACAGCACACCAAAATCTAGCAGCAGAACTTTGGGACGCAGGATGATTACATCGAACTGATTGAGAATGCAGAATAATTGCTGAAAATGCAATCCACACAGATAAACTTGCAAACCAAATGAGTGCATAAAAGGCTTTTTCAAGCCCAGAGGGAACAGTGAAAGATGAAATAAAATGCAGTCCTTAAAATTAGAACTCAAAAATGCCACAGACATGCCAAGCCTTGGAGCTGGATTCATCTAATTTGGGGTTTCTGAGGCTAATGTTCTTGTGGATTTGAAAAGCTCCACGTCATGGCGCTCACTGATCGATTCATGGTGCTTGAGGCGCCTCTGGGAGTGTGTGCGTGTGTGTGTATGTGTGACCTTTTGAGCATACCACCAAACGTGTGGTTAATGAATTACATTCTTGACAGTTCAGGATTAGCCTGGAGGTAGGGAACAGATAAAAGACGGAACTCCTTATCTATTTATCTCGTCCACAGATGTAAAGCTAAAATGGGAGTAATGAAGAAAGGAAAACTGCCCCAACTCAGAGAAAACATGTCTCAATCAGAAAAGAAGAAAGAAAACTGTTTTTTTTTTGGTTTTTTTTGAGAAACTACAGAATTTTTGTGTTTCAAAAGCTGTGACCTTTTATTTTGGGGTGTATTTTAGAGGCAAAGAAGAAAAAGGAAAATCTAACAGAAAGTTCACATTTTATAAGTGAGCTAGTATTACCCCCTAGTGGCAGGAACATAAAATCTGATGTCTGGCTCACCACATGTATAGATGACACTGAGGTACTTCTTGGTGCCGGGGTAGCATGGCTCTCCAAATTCTCTGGTGGAGGCTTGGACCCGACAGCTCTTCTTTCCCTGGCAGCGGGCTGTAAGAACCTGGAGGGCCTCCGCTGCCTGGCAATCTGGGGGAAAAACAGGAAAGAATGTTTGGTTTTAAGCCAACCAGCCTGTTCAAAATGAAGGAAATTAGTTACTCCCATTTATGGCATAACAATTATATAGAAGAGTTTACATAATTAGATGGAAAAGATTTGATTGTTTCTTTCTCAGACCAAAGTAACTGAACTTACATTCAGCACAAATGAGTACCTATATTTGCCTGAAAGCAATGACAGTATGTTCTTCAAAACAAAATAAAAAAATTTGTTATGACACTAAAGCATGAAATATAACTTTGTTGCGCATGTTCTGACTAAACTTAAACAAATTATTAGGAACTGGGTTTTAAGAGCTGCAGTTTTTGAAGATCAGTGTGTTTTTTTTTTTTTTTTTACTTTTTCAAAGGAATTATCTTTTCATTCTCTGTAAACCAATAAAATTTCCTCCATTCTTACACATAAAAGGAACAT